>JAABOM020022508.1:0-56896 GCA_011800125.2 Solanum clarkiae
ACAACTCTCAGAAGAAGCCAAACAATTATTGTGCAAGAAATTAAGGGAACCATACAACCTACATCAATGCAAATACTATGTGCCTACAGAAGAAGTGCTTGGAATTTACCATCCATCTACTTCAGGCACAGATGAAGACAAGGATGAAGTCACATGAAGCAACAGTAATAAAGAGTGACTTAAGCAGTGACGTAACTATGAAAAGTCCACGAGTTATTTCATCTCATATGCATTTCATTATTTGTGTAACATACTCTTTTCATTGTCATATTGTATTGTATGATTATCTACATGTCACATGCTACATATACAGTCCTATAGCTCCAATATTGTGACCACCAAAAGAATCCTCTCAAAGATAATTGAAAGATAAAGTACATTGTTTACTGATAGGTAGTAGCCCGAGGGGTGGAAGAATCACCTAGCTAAGGATGATCCTATCACGGGTGGTAGCCTGAGAGGTTAAGGAAGAACCTAGCCAGGGACGATCCCGATATACAGTTTTTAATGGGGGTAGCCCGAGGCGTTAAGGAAGAATCTAACCAGGGACGAACCCGATACAATTCACCACTGATCAGATGGTCATTTGTATTACAGTTGTGCACAAATTATACAGTAAAAGTAAAGTGATATAAAGAACATAAAGTACATGATTCCAAAGTATAACTAAAGGTGGTCTCTTATCCTACACCAGTGCATAGTTTCATTTTAATTGTTACTTCATGTACAGCATATCCTGCCTTACATATTTAATACATTATCCCGTACTGACGTCCCTTATAGGGGACTTGCATTTCATTCTGCAGGTACATGTGCTAGTAGATCTCCCCAGTAGGAGTATAGGATATTCAGCTGTTATTACCAAGCTCCATGTTACTTTGGAGCTTTGTATATGTCTAGAGCTTATATGTTTGTATTGCACAGTTTGTTGAGGCGGGGCCTATCCCGACCCTTATCAGTTACTTTTCCTTATCTAGAGGCTTCGTGGACTATGTAAATTAAAATATGGTCATGCCTCGTACTTTAGACACCGTGGCCCCAATAGCCTAGTCATATGCATTTTTTTGTCTTGTTATCATTGTTTATTTTCTTAAAGGCATGTCAAACATAGAAATTTGTTATAATACGTATAGAAAGAGCATAGATACAGGTTGGTTCTCCTGGGCCTTATCGGCAACGTGTGCCAGTCTGCCCTAACGGGACTTGGGGCATGACAATTCGGTTGCCTAAACTTGGGGTTAGACCACTCAATATTTCCCCCTGATCAAGAATATGAAGTTAGATTTTTGATATCACGCACGGTTTTTGAGATGTATAGAAATTAAGATTCTGGGCACTTTCGAGGCACATTTTCAAGTACTTTTTGGGGTCATTTCACTCGCCCATGAAGATCCTCATGAACAGTTAAGGAACTTTGTTAATGTATATCTCCCATTCAACTTCAGGGGAGTGAGTCAAGAAGCCATTTTACTAAGGCTATTTCCTTTTTCTATCATCAAAGAGGCATTTGAGGTGGCTAGTGGAGCTACCTCGTGATTTTATTACTTCATGGGAGAAGCTACAAAATGCATTCCTTGACAGATATTTCCCTCCCTCGAAGATGATAAAGTTGATAAGAAGTATTGAGAATTTCAAGCAGCTGAAGGGTGACCCATTTTATGAAACATGGCTCCGGTTTCAAAAAATCTTCAATATCCTAACGATGGAGCTCCAGACCATATTCTCCTACAATACTTCTATGTGAGCCTCGATGCTGCAAACAAAGGAGTGGTTGATCAGTTAGTGAGAGGAGGCCTAATGACAAAAATATTCACTAAAGCTTATAACCTCTTGGATGGAATGACAAAGATTAACAGAGCATGGTACATAAGAGATAACATGGTACCTTCGAGCCACGGAGGTCCAGGCAAGGAGCATCTTTCTAAAGACCAAGAAAGGGATAAAAATATGGCTAAAATGTTAACTTAGCTTGATTTTTGACCAAGTACATCATGGGAGGAAATCATAAAAGTGTGAATGTTGTGGGAGCCACTGGAGTTGTAATGTTTGAGGGTGCATCATTCGAAAGTGGTTACAACAAAGAAGTGCACTACATGGGAAACCAAATGGTAGGTTCACGACTGGCTTTTCCAAGGACACTCAGGAATTAAGGTAGGACCAACAACTCTGGATGGCGAGATAGTGTATGGACTGACCAACCTCAAGTTAGAGGTTGGAAGAACCATTATGGAGATAAGTACATTCCACCTCATAATAGGGTGAAGGTTTCTAAACTAGTAGTTAATCAAGAGAATCCTCGGACCAATGATATGTTCTCCCGAATCTTGAGTAAGGTGGAAGCCTCCAATAAAGTCTTTATGGAGATAACATCTGACTTTTCTCAGCTAAATCAAACTGTGACGTCTCATTTGGCATCTATTAAACATTTGGAGACTCAACTTGGAAATATCTCAGCTCATCTAAATCAACATCCAAAAGAAGGTTTACCTAGTGACATAGTGGACAACCCAAAAGGGAATGATCAGTAGTGTTTAGCCATAACCACTCATAGCGGGAAAGTTGTTGAAGGTACTAAGTTATCACTTATTTATGAAGAAGGCCTAAAGGAGGTAGCAGAAAAACAAGATGTGGTTGTTGTTGAAGCTGATGAGTATGAAGCTCATGTTGAAGATGGTGCTGTTCTCGGCAATCCCGAGAGCAATAAGCAAAAGAAGAGTGCGGATAATGTTGTGAATGCCAAAAATGCTCTCCCTAAAAATTCAAGTCCAGTTGTGAGGATAAAAAAACCTCAAGTCAAGGTTGATCCTCCATTTCCACAAAGGTTGAAGAAGAAAGAGGAGGATTCTAAGTTTCAAAAATTCCTCTCTATATTAAATTCATTGTAAATAAATGTTCCTCTTATGGAAGAATTGATTGAAATGTTAGGTTATGCTAGGTTCATGAAGAAATTGGTGATAAAGAAATGAACTCTTGAGTGTGAGACAATTGAAGTGACTCACAACTGCAGTGAAATCTTGATACAAGAATTGGTAACAAAAAAGGAAAACCCAGGTGCATTTAACATTTCATGCACTATAGGAGCCTCAAAATTTAGTAAAGTACTATGTGACTTGGGGGAAAGTATAAACCTCATACCCCTATCCATATTTGAGGAATTGGATGCACCTTCACCGACCACAATACAGTTAGTCATGGTTGATAGGTCTATATTTAAGGAAATGGAGACCTCTTCACCGACCACAATACAGTTACTCATGGTTGATTGGTCCATCAAACAACCCATGGGTATTTTACATCATGTATTGGTAAAATTGGATAACTTTAATCTTCCTACAGATTTTATGATTTTGCATTGCAAGGTGGATTCAGACATGCAAATAATCTTGGGTAGGCCGTTCTTAGCCACAGGACGAGCTGTGATGGATGTTGAGAGTGGAGATCTTAATTTCACAGTAAATGATAAGAAGGTTATTTTTAACATATGAAAAGCTTTGAAACCAGGAAATGATCCGGAGGTATTGTCATTAATAGGCCAACCGATGGTAACTTAAAGTGAAGTGGAATTACGTCGGGGCACGACGATAACTAAGGTACTTCTTTGGAGTAACCTAAGGTAAGTATTCAGTACTTTCTAATTGAAATAATGGGTGTTGAATTGTGAAGGTTTGAAAAAGAGAAAAATTGGAGTGGAGAGTTGAGATGGGCGACCAAGTCGAATTACTCATGTTTCACTGAGTCAGAAAGGAGACCGTTAGATTGATCGCCTTTCAAGTTGATTGGTGACTCTTGAGATGTTGTCGAACTTGGTGAACAGAATGTGAATTCGGTGAATCAGTGAAACCAATTGGATATGGTCAATTCCACCACACTATAAGGTGAAGGAAAGATATGTATATTGTTAAAAAAAGGCAGTCCCTAGTACACTTGGCGCAATGTCAATTGTGCTAGGAGGTGTGGTTTGATATCGTCGAACACGAACTTTCACCGACCTACTTAAGACTTTTCAAATGTCTTGGCAATTTCACTTTTCAACTTCCCTTCTCTTTACTTCCTTTGCACGCCAAAACCCCTTTCTTTGCTTTTCTTTGAAAAAAATTCACAAAAAGGGTTAAGGATATTCATCAAAAGGCATCTTTGCATATTTCATTGTGTCTCACCACTGAAGAGGTATATTTTTGGCTCTTGTTTTAGTTCTTTTGGTGAATCCCATTGTTTATAAAGTTGATCAAGGTTTGTAATATGATAATCATGCTTTAAGGCTTGAAAATCTTGTTGAAAATTTAGTAGGTATATCTTTATAGTTATTCTTAAACCTGTGTTGCATGAATGGGTGATTTATTGCGGGTTTTTAAATCCTTTTATGAATGTCAAAATTGGTGATGTATATGAGTTGGGTTAGGTTTATTAATAAAAGATTTCTTGCCCAATGGTGGATTATTTGTAGGTATTAATTCAATTTCATACTTGCTATCATGCTTAAATGTTTTCAGTTGAAAATGATGCCATGATCATATGAATGTGTTTTGGAAAATGCTTGCCCATTTGGATTGATTGTTCTTATGGGCTATGGATGAAGTCTGAGTAACCTTTAATCTCCTCTGAGTGATTGCACTTGCCCTATCATAGATTAGGTGACATCATTCTTAAGGGTAGGTCATCATTTAATTGAGTATATTGGCATGGAAATCATGTGATAGTGATAACCAATAGTTACGCATACATTGATGTGCTTTTCTAGGTTAGTATGTGACTTTCATGCATGTGATCTGTGGAAAATTTTATCGAATTTTAAGTGAATGGATGAAGGACCTTGCTAGTCACCTTAGGAAATGGTCATTTTGACTACCTAAGCGCACTCAGTGATGCACCTAATTATCCCATGCACTGCCTTAATTGACTAATTTGCATGAGTGATTGCTGCAAATTTCGGCAATCAACCTTTTTCATCGTGAAATCAATTCGGCGTATCACTGAATGTGCATAAGTATCGCCGAAAGTAACAGTGGCCTTAAATCTGAAATCTATGCAAAAAGGTGATGGTCTTTTTTATCGCAGAATTAGTTTGGCAAATTGCCGAGCATGATCCGTGGTTAAATTGACCTATCTACTCTAGATGCCTCTCTTATGATCAATTCTTGCACCTCGTTGTTTTATCACTAACTCTCACAAGATGTTTGGAGTTCATTATGGTACAGGACTGGGTAAACCCAAGGAGCAGGTCACTCAAGGTGGATCTTAAGCAGCTATGGGAGTTGTCATGGCTCTCTATAGAGCAGAATGAAGATCTTAGCTGAAAAGCTCCAAAAAGTGCCCAAAAATGTGTCTCAAAAATACCCATTATTGTCATTTCCATATATCTCAAATCCGTGCATGATATCAAAAATCTGACTTCATATTTGTGATCAGGGGGAAAATTGAGTGGGAAATGGATCTAACGTTGATTTTAGAGCAATTATATCAAATTTTGTTTTCCAAATATTTCACAAAACAAAATCGATCTGCACCCTTGGCGCGATGCGCGCTCTGTTCATTTTGTTGACTGTTTTTCTTATTTCGGTCAAAGGCTTTAAGGCCTTGGGCCTAGTCCTTCCTGTGCGTAAAAACAACTATACTTAGTCATTTTTCAACCCTATATCATTTAAGACATTTCCCAAAATCCTCTCTAACACTTATTCAAATATATCACTCAGATTCAAGTGTCTTAAGCTCATTCCGGATCACAAGGAATTCCATTCAAGCTTTAAGTTCTCATTCAAATCTTCATCAAGGAAATCTCAAAATTTAAGGTATGTGGGTTTCAATGATTGGGTCCTTTCATCCATATTGCCCAACCTTCCTATTTAAGTAAATTGCATGTTTCAAGTTGATTTATCTATGGGCATTTCGTATTATGAATTGATTATGAACTATGTTGGAGCTTTCATAAAATGTGATTATTTAAGCATGTTTTGAGCTATGAATCGATAATCCATTTTGAGATTTGATGAAGGGTTTCATTGTATATTGCATAAGGGTGTTACTAAGTGTTGGAAGGTTGATCTATATTAAGTTTTCTTACATGATTTCTCTGTTGAATTGCATGATTTTGAACTAGCATTACACATATGCCAAGTGTTTGATAAAATGTCCGGTTAAGGGTTCTTGAGTTATCGATGATCTATTGCATGGCCTATGAGTCAAGTGACTATATGATGATGCAAGGAAAGTTTATATGTGATGATTTCATAAAAAGTATCTATAGTGTTGCAAGTTGATCACACCTTATTGAGGGGGTGATATGCCTTAACCACTTTGATGAGGGGGCGGTTGCTATGCCCATCTACCATGTTGAGGGGTATATAACTTCACCACCTTTATGGGGGGTGACATGCCCATATATTATGTTAAGGGATATATACCTTAACCGATATGATAGGTGTGACATTCCCATCTACCTATTGAGAGGTATATACCTCTATCACCTTCCAAGGGGGTAACATGCCTTGGATTCCAAGTACTATTTTGCTTGATGTATGATGTTGGTCTCTTTCTACATATGTAATAAGTTCTATACAAGCGTATTTTACTTCAAAAAGTAATCATACATTCCATATTATTACTATACCATCCATTGCCTATGTTTACGCATTTTGACTATGTTGCTTATCTCTTGTTGCATTGTATCCTATATATTTTGTACATTTAAATGTACTAATGCTTATCATATGCCTACATGATTTTACCATGTAGGAACCGGAGATCCTCATGATCATCCTCCTCGTGGCTAGTATGAAATCTTGAAGATAAGCTACTGGTGAGTCCTCAATTTCAGGGACATTAGCTTTGCACTCTTACCTTTGCTATCTCCTAATGTTGAACGTTGACACTAAAAAGGTGAGCCTGGAAAGTTATCTTGGTCCCCACCCAATAAATGTTAGAAGTATTGTTGGACAAGTTATGTAAATATGCTTTGAGCTTTGACTCTTTTGATGATTTATGCTTTGAAAGACTTCCCTTAGTCCTTTTATCCTAATTTATATTCTCTTATTGTTGTTTAACTGCTTCCGCGACCAAGGATGTATAAATGATATGCTAAGAGGCTTGATTGGGGCCTCTTTAGGTCACCATTCACCACGTCATGTCTAGGCCCTAGGCTTGGGTCATAACAAACTTGGTATCAGAGCACTAGGTTGTTAATGGTCCTCGATATCCAACACACCGCATCGATTACAGTCTTATTCAGGGTTGTGGAGTGCACCACAACTATGAGTAAGAGGCTATGAGGCATTTTAGGAAATGTTTCCCTTCTTCTTGATCTATATTATGCTATAGAAGTAAAGATAAGGATTCCCCCTAATAAATATTCTTTACAATGCTAGATCATGCCTATCCCAAGAGGAAGAAGAGCTTGTTCACCTGAAGAACAACTGACTCATGAAGAGTTCTGAGATGCTATTTCCATGTTAGCTCAAGCTATGACTAATAAAATCAACCAAGGGGACCAAGCCCCTCATGCTCCGACTCCGGCATCTAGGGTAAGGGATCTCATGAGGATGAACCCACTAGAGTTCCATGGGTCTAAAGTAGATGAAGATCCTCAATAATTTAATGATTAGGTGTACAAAGTGTTGTCTAATATGGGTGTTAGATCAGAGGAGAAAGTGGAGTTGGCAGCCTACCAACTCAAAGGAGTGGCCCAAATATGGTTTACTTAATGAAGAAGGAGAAGAGGAACAACAATGTGATCCTTTGGGAGAATTTTAAGGTGGCATTTCTCAATCGGTTCTTTCCCCTTGAGCTAAGGGGGGACAAAATGATGGAATTCATGAATTTGAAGCAAGGGTCCATGAGCGTGAGGGACTATATCCTCAAGTTCAACCAACTATCTAAATATGCTCTATAGTTGGTGGCTAAGCGAAGGTTTAGGATGAATAGGTTTGTCATGGATGTGTATGACTTGATAAATGAAAAATGTCGTGCCGCCATATTGATAGGTGATATGGAATTGTCCCGCCTCATGACTTATGCCGAATAACTAGAGGGGGAAAAGTTGAGAAAGAGAAGGGGTAAAGATGCCAAGAGGGCCCGATTTGAAAGAAGATTCTAAAATCCCAAGGGTGGCTGATTTCATCAAGGCCAAGGGTCTTCCAATGCTCCTACTAGAAGGTTTGCTAATGACACTCCAAGGTTCCAAGGTGGTGGTGGTGTGGTGCCTAATCCTTTGTGCCAAAAATGTGGTAGAGGTCACAATGGCCCATGTTTGAAGGATACTAATGCTTATTATGGCTGTGGTGAAATGGGTCATAAGTTGGTGGATTGTCCTCCTAATCGTAGTAAGGGTGGAGATGGTCTTCCATAAGGCCAAGTGCAAATACGAGTCCTCGAGGAAGGGGAGGTCAACAAGGTGGTTCCCAAAGGTACAATCAGTTCTATGATCTTCAAGGGAGGCAAGGCTTGGATGAAGTGCCCGATGTCGTCACCGGTATGTTAAAATTCTTTGATTTTGTTACTCCTTTTGTTGCCAAAAAGTTCCATGTTAAACCCGAATTGTTGTGTGAACCATATGAGGTGTCTACTCCTGTTGGTGCATCCATTGTTGCTAGAAAGGTCTATAGAAATTGTCCCATTTTCATTTTGCATAAATATTACCTTGTGATTTTGTTGAGTTGGATATGGTGGACTTTGATGTCATTCTTGGGATGGATTGGCTGCATTCAAATTATGCCTCTACTGATTGTAGAACTCGTAGGGTCAAATTCCAATTCCCTAATGAAACCATCCTTGAGTGGGAGAGTCATGATGTGGTGGTCAAAGGTAGGTTTATTTCTTGCATTAAATCCCAAAAGTTGATTTCTAAGGGGTGTCTCTATCATCTTGTGAAGGTTAGGGATGTTGAGTCCAAAGTCCTTCTTATAGAGTCAGTTCCTGTGGTTAATAAATTCTTTGATGTCTTTCCCGATGAGCTTCCCTGTGTTCCTCTCAAAAGGAAAATAGACTTTGGTACACACCTCCTTCCTGATACTCAACCCATTTCTATTTCCCCTTACTATATGGCCCCGGCGGAGTTGAAAGAGTTGAAAGAGTAATTGAGGGATTTGTTGGAAAAGATTTTATTAGGCCTAGCCAATCACTTATGGGTGCACTGGTATTATTTGTGCAAAAGAAGGATGATTCTCTTAGGATGTGTATTGACTCACGGCAATGTAATAGAGTCACCATCAAGAATAAGTATCCTATATCAGGGATTGATGATCTTTTTGACCAACTTCAAGGGGATAGCCACTTCTCTAAAATTGATCTTCAGTCCAGGTATCACAAAGTGAAAGTTAGGGAGTGTGACATTCCCAAAACGGTCTTCTAGACTAGGTATGGGCACTATGAGTTTATGGTTATGTCCTTCGGTTTGAATAATGCACTGGCCATCTACATAGGTCTTATAAATAGGGTCTTCAAACCTTAACTTGACTTGTTTGTGGTGGTATTTATTGATGATATCTTGATTTATCCCCATAGTGTGGAGGAGCGTGCGGATCACTTGAGGGTGGTGTTGCAAATCTTAGGGAAAGAGAAGTTGTATGCCAAATATGAGAAATGTGAGTTTTGGTTGAAAGAGGTTGCCTTTCTAGGTCATGTGGTGTCAGTTGATGGTATTAAAGTGAATCCTAAGAAGTGGAGGTAATTAGGAATTGGCCTAGACCTTTGACTCCATCAAACTTTAGAAGTTTCTTGGCCTAGCGGGTTATTATCGGAGGTTTGTGAATAGGTTCTCTTCTATTGCTTCTCCCATGACTAAGTTGACCCAAAAGAAGGCAAAGTTGTGTGGACCGATGAGTGTGAAAAGAGTTTCTAAACTTTGAAAGATAAGCTTGTTTCTGCTCCTATCTTGTCTCTACCCAAAGGGTTGGAAGGGATTGTTGTGTATTGTGATGCCTTACGAATTGGTTTGGGTTATGTTTTGATGCAAAATGGTAAGGTGATAGCTTATGCCTCTAAACAACTTAAGGTGTATGAAAAAAATTATCCTACTCATGATCTTGAATTGGTCGTCGTGGTATTTGCTTTGAAACTTTGGCGTCATTACTTGTATGGGGTGCATGTTGATGTGTTTAACTGATCATAAGAGTCTCCAATATTTATTCATGCAAAAAGACCTCAACTTGAGACAATGAAGGTGGTTAGAGCTTCTTAAAAATTATGATATGAGTGTGCACGATCACCCTGGTAAGGCTAATTTTATGGTTAATGCTTTGAGTAGGGTGTCTATGGGTAGCCTAATACATGTTGATGAGGATGGAAAAAAGGTGGCAAGAGAGGTTCATCGATTGGATAGGTTGGGAGTTACATTGGAGGAGGTTGACAATGGTGATGTGGTAGTCGTTGATGGCTCTAAATCTTCCTTGATTTAAAAGGTGAAGGTAAAGCGAGATCTTGACCTTGCCTTGTTAGATTGAAGGTCTTGGTGAGAGATGGTAAGGTGGAAGTTTTCTCCCAAGGGGGAGATGGTGCCCTTAGATGCCAAGGTAAATCGTGTGTGTCTTGTGTTGATGAATTAATAAAGAAGATTTTAGATGAGGCTCAAGATTCTTCCTATTCTATTCACCCCAGTTCTACCAAGATGTATAGAGATTTAAGGGAAGTGTTTTGGTGGGGTGGTATGAAGATAAACATTGCCAAGTTTGTATCTGATTGTCATAGTTTCCATCAAGTGAAAGCCGAGCATAAAAGGTCGGATGGCCTAGCCCCAGATATAGAGATTTCTACTTGAAAGTGGGAGAAAATTAACATGGATTTTGTGGTTGGGTTGCCTAAGACTAGAAAGCATTTTGACTCTATTTGGGTTGTGGTTGATAGAATGACAAAGTCGGCTCATTTCCTACTAATTAAGACTACTTATGGGGCCGAAGATTATGCTAAGTTGTTGAAACGATCCCAAAAATCACCCGAAAATATGTCTCGAAAGTGCCAAGAATCAAAATTTCCATATATCTCAAAATTCATACGCGATATCAAAAATCTGACTTCATATTCTTGTTTAGGGGGTCATTTTCAGTGGAAAATTGGGTCTAATCCCAATTTAAGAGCAAATGATTAGCAATTTCAATTTCTTCAATTTTACTTATCCAATGTTTGTCCGCGATGGCACTGCGATGCGCCTCCATCGCGAACGTGTGTAAATTCAGCATCTGCAACAGGTCCGTGTTGCAGACTAGACGCGGACCTATGTAAATTCTTCCCAATTATTTTTCTTGCAGTCCAAGGCTTTAAGTCTTGGACCTAAGTGTTCCCAATCGTGAAAGTACGTAGACTTAGCCATTTTTCACCCTCATATCATTCAAAACATTCCTAAATACTCATCCAAACACTTCGCCAAATATTTTACTCCTAAACTCAAGTCTCAAAACCCTCTCCAGATCTAAGGGTTTCCTCTCAAGCTTCAAGTTTCCATCTCCAATCTTCATCAAGTTCATCTCCAAAGCTAAGGTATGTGGGTTTCTTTCATGTGTTCCTTTCACCCAAGATACCCAAGCTTCCTTTCCTCTAATTTGCATGATTTAAAGTTGATTTACAAATGAGTCTTTATTATTATAAAAATCACTGCACACTATGTTGGGGTTCATGAAATTTTGACTGTTTTGTCATGTTTTGAGCTATGGATCTAAGGTCTATTGTACGATTAGATGAAGGGTTTTGATGTATATTTCTTGAGGGTGTTACCAAGTATCTATTGAAGGTTTTACATTAAATTTACTAGCGTAATTTCACTCTTAAATTGCATAGTTTTACACTAGCACTAAACACCCTCTAAGTGTTTGATAAAACATCCGGTTATGGCTTATTGAGGAGTTGAAGGCTCAATATTTGTCTTATGAGTTGAGTGACTATATGATGGATTTATGATGAAAGAATGGTGATGAAATGATGATGAAATTCATGTATGCCTATGATGATAAAATGATGATAGAATGATAATGAAATAATGATAGAATGATGATGAAATACATGTATATTTATGATGGTAATATGATGATGAAATGAGAATAGAATGATGATGAAATATATGTATGGACATGATGACTAGATGACGATGAGAGAGATGAATGTATAAATGATATTATTCTATATAGTGTTGGCTTGTAACCATGCCCCACTCGGAGGTTCTACTCCAAGAAACCGTGTCAAGAGGTTTGTACCTTGATAACCTATCGGGGATTTGCACTCTGGTCACCACGGGTGGTAGGGTGCAATGATCCATCAATCTTGTTAGGGGTTTGTACCCATCAACCTATTGAGGGGTTTGTACTCTAGTCACCATGGGTGGTATGGTGCGACTCTCCATCAACCATTTTGGGGGTTTGTACCCATCAACCTTGTTGGGAGATTTGTACTCCATCAACTATGTTAGGGGTTTGTACCCATCATCCCATTGGGGGATTTGTACCTCAACAACCTCATGAAGGGGTTCGTACCTCATGTGCCTCTCCAAGCGGGTGATAGGCCTTGGATTGCATTAAGAAATGGTCACTCCTTCCACATATGTTATGTGCTATGAAAGTACAATTTATCCCAAGCATCTTCCATTCATGTCATATTGTCGTATGCTCATCTATTGTCTAATTAAGCATTTCAATTATGATGCCTATCTATTGTTGCATTGCATCCTACATATTTAGTATGTTCAAATATACTAACGTATACTCTATGCTTGTATGATGTCACTATATAGGAATCATACCGCTTGACCATCCTCCTTCACGTGGCTAGTACGACTTCTATCAAGCTTGTTTGTGAGTCCTCAATTCCAAGGACGTTACTTATGATCTCTTGTTATATATTAAGACTTTCTCTCTTTAACTTATGTATTGACTATAAGGGTGAGCTCGGTTGCTTTATCTTGCCCCCAGCTCTTATCCATGTAGTAGAGATGTTGTTGGACATGTTATGTATTCACGCTATGAGTTTTGACTCTATTTTCTCTTGATATCTATGATATGGAAGTTTACCCTTGGTCCCAATTCCCCTTGTTTACATTTATCTCTTATTGTCATTCTAATTGCTTCCACGACCAAGGATGTGTAATGATATACTATGAGGCTTATTTGGGGTTCCTTCGGGTTCCCCATTCGCTGGTCACATCTAGGCCCTAGGCTTGGTTCGTTTCAGTTGTACATTCAAGAATTGGTTAGATTGCATGAGATACCTTGGTCTATCATATCAGATCGTGGTACCTAATTCACTTCTCCCTTTTGGAGGTCCTTCCAAAGAGATCTTGGCACAAAGGTAAAGCTTAGTACGGCCTTTCACTCTCAAACAAATGGACAAGCCGAAAGAACTATCCAAGCTCTTGAGGATATGCTTAGATCTTGTGTTTTAGAGTTTAAGGGTAGTTGGTATGATCATCTTCCGCTTATTGAGTTTGCTTACAACAATAGTTATCATTCATGCATTGGTATGGCTCCTTTTGAGGCTCTCTATCGTAGACGTTGTAGGTCCCAGGTTAGATGGTTTGAAGTGGGTGAGATGGCTTTGTTAGGACCGGATTAGGTTATGGAGGCTATGTAGAAGGTGAGAATGATAAGTGAAAGATTGAAAACAGCCAAAAGTCAACAAAAGTCTTATGTCGATGTAAGAATAAAGGACTTTGAATATAAGGTTGGTAATTAGGTCTATTTGAAGGTCTCACCCATGAAAGGTGTGGTTCGTTTTGGTAAAAAAGATAAATTGAGTCCAAGATTTGTGGGTCCTTATAGAGTGTTAAGGAGGATTCGTAAGGTGGCCTATGAGTTGGAGTTGCCCAATAATATGAAAATGGTTCATCTGGTCTTCCATGTGTCTATGTTGAGGAAGTGTATGGGGGACCTAAGTACTATTGTGCCTCTTGATGTTGTGGGTGTTGTTGAAGACAATTTGACTTATGAAGAGGTCTCGATAGAAATTTTGGATAGATAAGTGAAGAGTTGAGAAACAAGGATGTTGCTTCCATCAAGGTTCTTTGAAGAAACCAACAAGTTGAAAGTGCCACACAGGAAGCCAAAGCAGACATGCAAAAGTGATATACCTATCTCTTCTATTCCACTCAAGCCTAAAGTACTAATTCGAGTTCCCTATGTGATTTCAAGTCTTATATTTTAGCTCTTATGTCATTTGAATGCATTCATGTTTATGTTGATAAATTTATGGTGATTTTGACACTTATGTTGAGATTTTTGAAAATAGTGTTTAAGTGTATTATTGCATTCTTGTTGGGGCTGATTTCTTCATGATTACTCCTTTTATATACACTTCTTTACATTCGGGATGAATTTTACCAAGGGGGAGACATTGAAAAGCCAAAAAAGTACTCGAAAATGTGCCTCAAAAATGTCCATAATCGTAATTTACATATATGTCAAATCCATGCATGATATCGAAAATCCGACTTCATATTTGTGATCAAGGGGAAAAATTGAGTGGAACACGGGTCTAACCAAGATTTTAGAGCAACCACAGAAAAATTTTGTTTTCCAAAAATTTCACAAAACAGAATCGATATATGCCCCTGGCGCAACGCACCCATGGCGCGGACCTATGTATTTTGTTGACTGTTTTCTTATTTCATTCCAAGGCTTTGAGGCCTTGGGCCTTGCATTCCTACGCGTAAAAACACCTATACTTAGTCATTTTTCAACCTCATATCATTCAAGGCATTCCCCAAAATCTTCTCTAACACTTAGCCACATATTTCACTCAAATTCAAGCTTCCCAAACTCATTCCGGATCACAAGGAATTCCATTCAAGTTTCAAGTTCTCATTCAAATCTTCATCAAGGAAATCTCCAAATTTGAGGTATTTTGGTTTCAATCATTGGGTCCTTTCACCCATGGTTCCCGACCTTCCTTTTTAAGTAAATTTCATGTTTTCAAGTTGATTTATCTATGGGTATTTCTTATTATGAATTGATTATGAACTATATTGGAGTTTCCATAAAATGTGACTATTTAAGCATGTTTTGAGCTATGAATCTATGATTCATTTTGAGATTTGATGAAGGGTTCCATTGTATATTGCATAAGGGTATTAACAAGTGTTGGTGGGTTGATTTACATTGAGTTTTCTCATATGAGTTGAATTACATGATTTTGAACTAGCATTCCACGTCCGCCAAGTGTTTGATAAAATGTCCTGTTAAGGGTTCATGCATTATTGATGATCTATTGCATAGCTTATGAGTCAAGTGACTATATGATGATGAAAGGAATTTTGTATGTGATAATTTCATGAAAAGTATCTATAGTGTTACAAGTTGACCACACCTTGTTGAGGGGGTGATATGCCTCAACCACTTTGATGGGGGGTGATATGCCCATCTACCATGTTGAGTGGTATATACCTTGACTACTTTGATGGGGGTGTTATGCCCATCTACCATGTTGAGGGGTATATACCTTCACTACTTTGATGGGGGTGACATGCCCATCTACCATGTTGAGGGGTATATACCTTGACTGCTATGATTGGGGGTGACATACCTATCTACCAATTGAGGGTTATATACCTCAATCGCCTTCCAAGGGGGTGACATGCCTTGGATTCCAAGTACTATTTTTCCTGGTTTATGATGATGGTCTCTTCCTACATATGTAATATGTTCTATACAGGCATGTTTTACTTCAAGCATTGATCATGCTTTCCATATTGTTACTATACAATCCATTGCCTATATTTATGCATTTTAACGATGTTGCCCATCTCTTGGTGCGTTTCATCCTACATAATTAGTACATTCAAATATACTAACGCATACTCTATGCCTACATGATGTTACCATGTAGTAACCGGAGCTCCTCACAATCATCCTCCTCGTGGCTAGTGTGTTATCTTGAAGATACACTATTGGTGAGTCCTCAAGTTCGAGGACACTAGCTTTGCACTCTTACTCTTACTATCTCCTTATGTTGAACTTTGATACTAAAAAGGTGACCCCAAAAATTTGCCTTGGCCCCCGCTCAATCTATGTTAGAGGTGTTGTTGGACAAATTATGTAAATATGCTTTGAGCTTTGACTCTTTCGATAATTTATGCTATGAAATACTTCCCTTAGTCGCTTTATCCTTATTTATGTTCTCTTATTATTTTTTAATCACTTCTGCAACCAAAGATGTGTAAATAACATGCTAAGAGGCTTGTTTGGGGCTCCTTTGGGTCCCCATTCACTATATCACATCTAGGCCTTAGACTTGGGTCGTGACATCAGTGACCTCAAAAAGAGGTGCAAGGAAAGGGTAAAAGGAAAGTAGGTGAACACCAAGAAACCACCAGTGATGAAGATGAACCACTCAATGTAACCTGCACCAACTTAGAGGAGGAGAAAGAGAGATCCAGACCTTCTAAAAGGTTTTCTTCGAAGCCTAGTCCAAAAAGGCACCAGAGTGAGGCTAGGTTAAAATCCATTCATGATCATCTACTCTAAAAATCCCAAAATATCAAGGAAGTAACATCTCTACAACACTTAAATAGACTCAGGGCAAAGGGAAACATACAATGTTAGAGGAGAAATAATTGTCCTCTGGCGGGGTAATTGATCCGAAGGTTTGGGAGACTCTTAAGTTACACAACTTCCAATTGATCACCAAACCTCGGGATCCATACGTACCCACCTTGGTTCATGAGTTTTATGAGTCCTATGACAAGGTCATTCCAAAGAACAGACGTAGTGTGCAAATCCAATATAGTCAGCCTAAGATCAATGACATCCTGGGATGTGTACACAAGGATAAAAATGATATGGAAAAGATGATGAAGGTTCAAACATTTGATGATATGAAAGCTTGGTTGGCTCCAATGATTGGGATTCCAGCTCCCCCGTGATTAGAGAAGGGAGCCATTATTAAAGAAGAAAGAGATGAATATTCCAGCAAGATTCTGGTTTGGGTTTATCAGCAATAATTTGATGCCATCACAAAATGAATATGCGCTTCGACAGGCTAAGGTAGAATTGGTTTGGAGCATCATGGATCACAAGAGACTGAATGTTGGTGCTATCATTACTCCTAAAATCCTCACAAAGGCAAAGCACGTACAGACCTTACTACCCTTTTTAGTCTCATTACTGCACTGTGCAAAAGGGTTAGAGTCCCAAAGAACAAAAATCTTGACATGGAGATAACTCCATCGGCATCCACTAAACATTTGGAGGATTAAGGCTGAGTACCTGAGGGATGAAGAGGATAGGGCAAGGAAGAAGCTGGCTGACAAAACACCAGTTATTGATATTGAGGCCCTCAAGTCTAGCGCTATAGAACTAGGCATCGAGGCAAGTATATCTTCTTCCTCTCCTACTTTACATTCTTATTCTGTTCCTACTCCATCCGCAGAGGTAGAGGCCACATATCACCAACTCCCACTCACTAGGGGCCACTATATTTGCATTTGGCTGGTTGGACAAAATAGTTGATCTTCGGACCACTAGGATTGAGTCATCTGTACCCAAGTTAATTGAGGAAGCCATAGCCAAGGCTTTGAGGCCATATGTTGAAGCTGAGGCAAAATAGTGTGAGTTGATAGAGGCTCACAATTTGACGATAGATAGACTCAAGTCTATGATTCATGACCAGGGGAAGGAGTTGGCCATCTTGAAAAAGAGAGTTGTAGAGGTTGACAAAGTAGGAGGTGGTAGTGCAAACACATCAATTTTGAAAGTCGATCTTGATGTGTTGAAGAAGGAGGTGGCAACTCTCCGGTCTACTGATTCGAGTACATTCTTTGATAGGCTAGAAGATCCACCACTCAAGATCGATGAGGTTGTGATCACAAGGGAGGAGTTAACTGTGAAGGTTATAGGTGATGGCAGTGAAGAGAACCAGGAGATGACCACCTCGGGGACTGATGAGGAGACATTAAGAGAGGAGCAGAGCCAAGAGGACCAGGAGGAGCTAGATTGGTGGAGAGCGAGATTGTGGATATGGTGAAAGTGGCATCTATTCTGGACCTATCCATGATAGGGACATCCAGTGTGAGTGAGCTTGAGCCTACGAGGCCTGACATTGATCTTGAGACCATATCGGTAGATAAGGGCATTGATTCCCCCACAACCGCTACTCTAGCTCCACCACCACCACAAAAGGATCGACTTGACAAGGGGGAATCTCATACTCACTACTTTGTCTTATGCTTACTCTTTGGTTGTCCCTTGCATATTGAGGGCAATGTTTATTTTTTTAGAAGGGGTTTGCTTAAGGAATTCCCTCTCTTTTGGATGACTACTTTTTTAAAATTTTAGATAAGATAATGATATTTTATTTTGATGTTGATGCATTGATGAATATTGAGATAATTTTTAACTTTTTAAGTTGTAAATGAATTTTAATTTGGGTTGTAATAAAGTAGTGTCTTTTTTTTGCTATTTTTGCTTGTCTTTCTTTTTGTGTCGGATGGATGGATGTGCAAATGATATCCTCAAATTTTGATTTCTGGAAAACCCCATGCATAGATGACAAGCCGTGAGAATGTTAATATTGTGTCTCTAGTTCTTAGCAATCCAGACATCGATGTTCCATATCTTTGGTTTGGAAGGTTTCATGGATGAGGAACATGTACTCACTAATTAGTCTTTTCTTAATAAATTAATTTATGAATGGATTTGAGGAATCTTGAGTTAACTATGTAAGTAATAAAACTTGAATATGCGATGATTGAAAAATTGCAAGTGTGTTGTCATTGTTGAATGTGAAGCCATTTTGCCATTGTCTAGTTATCTTGTTGAAATGCTTGGTTTGCAATATCTAGAGCTTGCCCGACTATTTTTAAGGAGTAACTTGGTTAATTCAGAATTAGGAGAGGGCCTTAGGCCTTTTTTGGTTCCATTAGCCCAAGTTGACCATAGTCACATCCCTTGGCAGTGAAATGAATCCCTAGTAAAGCCCTTTTAAGCTTTGATCCTTTCTTTGGCAACCTTGTGACCTTGACTCATGTTTGTGAAAGATAATTCCTTCTTGTTTCTTACTGATCCCTTTCTTGAGCTTGAAATACTGGGTAGTGGCCAAAGGCTAAGTTGGGGGTAATAGTAGAAAGAAAGAAGTGTCTCCTGTGAAAGAGTCGGATAAAGAGGGGCAAGAATGAAAGAAAGACATCGAGGAGTCTTAGAAATGAATGAAAAGAAAAAGTAAAAAACAATGCTTAAAAATTGAGGACCCTCCAAAAAATTTTGTTATGAAAAAGAAGTGAGAAAGGATACCTTAGGAGGATGAATCAAAAGCAAAAAAGATGCAAAAAAGGAGATGAATGAAAAAGGAATCAAAAGAACCTTTGAGCCTGAAATAAACACATAGAGTTTAAGGAGGGATGAGCTATTAACCATATGCGACCCTATCCGACGTTTACCCTACATTATAGTCCTAGAAAACTCCT
The DNA here is from genome assembly GCA_011800125.2 of Solanum clarkiae. NCBI lineage: Eukaryota > Viridiplantae > Streptophyta > Magnoliopsida > Solanales > Solanaceae > Solanum > Solanum clarkiae. Next base: position 19,364 of record JAABOM020022508.1, read on the forward strand.
TTGGGATCCTAGTCCAGAAGAAAGTCAAGTGAACTCCGAATAAGAATAAAGGCAAGTCTATGGCTGATGCTTACATGCTATTTCTAATTTGGGAGAGTGAGAGTTGAAGAGATCTTTTAAAAGAAATGTCATAATCTTAAGTATTGAGGATCTTCTTTGGCATGACGGCAAATGGTGATGCTTTTAGGCAGTGATTAGCAGCTACATGAGCAATTATGAGCAGAGCCATGTTTTGATTAATCCTTAGTCATCTCTTGAGGCTTCAAAGTCATGTAAGTTGTTTATGGAAGTTCAAGAAGGAATGAAAAAGGTGAAGATGTATGTGTTGCTACCTATGGCCCTGTTGCAAGCTCTAAATTGTATGGATTGATATTTGATTTTCTTAAGGGCAAGCAAAAGTTTAAGTTGGGGGTGTTGATGAGTCCATATTTCAGACTCATTTTGGGATAGATTGTAAAGAAACATTACCATTAGTGTTCTATTATTTCCAACTTCTAACAAATATGTATGTGCGATGATAGGAATGGGATTAAAAGTGCACAAATGGACAATACATAGTGATCTTAGAAAGTGAGAAAAAGTGCAGAAAGGCGGAGAAAAGTGGTATCGCCAACATACTCGCCGATCTTTCGAATACTCCGAGAGATTGCCTATCATTGGAACAACCAAGATTCTAGGTCAAGTCAAGAAGGAAGTTAAATTTGATGTCGCAAAGCATACTCGGCAACGCTGAATTGCATAAAAGCTCGCCTAAATTTACAGCACCCAAAGCCCTGAAATACTGACAAGAAGGCAATATAAGGAATATTTTGGTTCATCGTGGAATCCTATCAGTGGAGCACAGAGTCATTACCTACTGTTGCAGAAGAAGAAGCCTTATAAAGATGCACAGAAAAGTAGTCAAGTGCATGTTCGGTGCATCACCAGAGTTTTCGGCGATAGTCAACATTGACCATCGAAAGGATTTTTGCAACACAAACTTTCACATATTTGCATGGAGCATATAAGTAATTTTAGAAAGTACATATATATATCAGTTTACACCATATCAAAATAATTAGTCTGTAGTAGTAGTACATAGAACTTTCTTCTTAGAGTACAAAGGAGAGTTAAGGTTTTGAAGCTTTTGGGAAGCAAATTGGAGAACATTGGCTGGTGATAATCAACTAATTTGTATTGAATGTTGTTACACATGACTACTGCTGCTATGTATTTATGGTATCAAATCTTTAATTTCTAGCATGTGTGTTTAAAACCCCCATGTTTGGGTGTGCTACTAATATAGATTTTTGATTTATTTATTGTGTCTTTTATATGACTTATCTATAGTTGATTTGAGTGAATTTATATCCGCGCCTATATTTAATCTATAATTTCAAGGTTGCAAACTTGGAGTTTTAGTTTAGATCTTTGATTGTTACCTTAGCCGGAACGATTAGAGTGTGGAATATATATAATGGCTGAAAACCTCTTGGGGTTTCAGTTGAAGTCCACAACCATGGATTCAATGGCCAAGGTATTAGGAGTTTTACTGAGAATTCTTAGGCCAAGCGTGTCCTTAGCGGTCCGCATATGATTTCTTAGTTGATTCATTCAAAACACCCTTATATCATAGCTGATATGGGTTACAAGCAATCTTATCTATTTACTAAATAACAACTCATTTAGTCAAGTGTCTAGACCCAACTGGTAGATTGATTCTCAAATTTACACATCCCCAACATCTTCCATTAGTTGTTGTTTAAATCGTTATTTAGAACTTGTTTAGCTGAAACATTATTTTGGTTATTGCAACCACCCCCCCCCCCCCCCCGTTCCTACAATTACTTGGCCTAATGAGTCACTTCCGCCTTGAACAATGATTTTCCATGAGAAATCAACCTCAACCTCTAAAGTTGTGTTATAATGTTGATGGTGGCCACCCCTGCTTCCTTAGAGTAGCCAGGTTGAGCGAAATCAAGCCTAGATAAACTTGTAATTTGAATTTTATATTAAGTCTATCAATTGGGGGTGTTAACTAAGTAGGCAGGCACATGGCTGGCGCACGACTGGGCTGATGTGGCCTATTTAAAGCACAAGCAATCAGTCTTATATGCAGCATATTGGCTTGGACGAATTTTGTAGGCTAAGTATTGTGTGCTTTCTTTGTTGGCACGAGTTTAATAACAAAGTTGGGACTTGTCCCTGTACATACTTGTGTTCTTGATTTCATAGTCACTGTTTATGTTGGACTAGATCAAAAGTGAGGCAAAAAGAGGGTTGAGTCTAAGTGTGTTAAGCTACCTATTGGGTTAGATCGCAGGGGTTAACCCCATATCACGTTCCACTCCCAAGGCCATTTTTAATCAAATTCCATCAAGGGGCTCAAAATGAGTTCAAAAGTCTCAAAAATCGAATGGAAGGTCATATAGACCAAACTCGATATTCCAGAACTAACTGCATTGTCAGAATTTTCATTTAAGTATTTTTTTCAAGAATATTGACCAAGGTTAACTCTTGGCCAATTTTCAAGGATAAAATGCTAAATGTGGTTCCAGCTTCCACTAAAAGCCTCAATAATCAAACCAACCATGTTTCTAGCCTAATCTGGTCATTTTGAAGTTGATCAAACTGTCAAAATTTCATTCTAAGATGATTTAATTAACTATATTCTAGTCTAAAATTAACTTTTCAATTTATAAGGACCTTCAAACATAGAAAGTTGCAAAACATTTAAATGGATGACTAGCTGACGGAGCTATCAGTGCCAGCCAGTCATAAATGACCTAAGGCCATTATAAGAATAATCTAAATAGTGAGAAAGGCGCAGTACATGAAAAATGACCTAGAGGTTTATTACATCATGTGTGCAAATGAGTTATGTTATTCTATCGAATTCAACATTCTAAACTCAACCACGCATTCAAATTTTTTAATGGAGGTTTTTTGGATAGAAGGTGGAACCCATTTCCATTTGCCAATTTCACCAAAATACACACAAAGGCTCATAAATTATCCGAAAGCCTCGAAAATCAAATGAAAGATTGTTCTACATTAAATTCGATATTAAGGAGCTAATCACGCTAACAAAATTTTTACTTGAGTATGATTTTCAAGAATATTAACTGGAGTCAAACTTGGATCAGAACATAAAAGTTAAAACACCAAAGGGTACAAACTCGCACTGAAAGCCTCAGGGCCTGAGCTGGCTATGCCACTAGCCAAAATGACCCTTCCAGAGCTGACAGAACTGTCAGAATTATATTCTGAGGATGTTTATTTGTATTTTTGATTGAAGTCGGTGTTTAAGTTTTAAAAGCCTGAAAACACAAAAAGCTGCATAGAATCCAAACGAACAACCAAGTAAATGACTCATAAATGACTTAAGGTTTCTTTAGGAAAGGTCTAAACGACAGAAAGAAGGAATTACCATGAAAATAATCCGAAGAGTCATTACACCCATTCGGTGCCCCATAGCCCACATTGAAGCTCAGACCAAATTCAAATCACACACTGCTAGATCATTCTGGGGTAGCTCTCCAAATAGTTTTTTTTTCCACATCTAGGGCTTGACAAGTCTTTTGGTTAAGATCAGTGGAGCAATCCCACTACTACACCACAATCCATGTTGGTTGCTTTAAATCTTTTAATAATTATAATATTTTTTTTCTAGTATAAATATTTCACATCTTAGACATATCATGAATATACCATGAATTTTGACAATATTTTGTTTATACTAAATCACAGTAACATATTTTGAAGAAAATATTATTCTATTTCATTCATACAATTAAAATAAAATCAGAATATGCTCTTTGAGGTGAAACAAATATAGCCAGTAATTTTACTATTCAATCTCTAGTTTAATGAGAGGAGGAGATAAAAATACTAATCAAAAAAATTTAATCATTAACAAGAATTTAAAAGGAACTTGTTGCTGATCGTTTTGGACACTCTTTACATTTAAATTATTGGCTATATTTATTTTAGAATATGCTGTTTTTGAAATGTTTAGGAAGTTATGATATTAATGCAAATAATTTTCAGAAAATAAGTTATCGCGTAGGATTCTCTAAAATAAAAGGGGCCTGGTAATTACATATTTGACCATATAATTAGCAGGTTGGATTAAGTGGATCGGGTCAGTCAAATGGTTAAATGATATGATACAAAGTTGACTACTTTGTAAATGTAGTAAAACAAAGTTGAGCATTATCTAAATGTACTATGGGAGCATCTAAGATATTATCTTTCACTTTTTAAATCATTTTCATTGTAAAACTCTAGATTTCCATGGAAATGTCAAGTGTACAGAACTATGCAAATGAAAGACATGCATGCATGCTGTTGAACCGAGCTATTGCTCGATTTTCATGTCGTCATTCTATATTCATTATGACCAAGAAAATTTAAAATAAGTTCATTATATTAAATATTATAAATTCTCATTTCCCAGTGCATATCTATGTTCAGTACTGATTAAACTCATGACTGACCAAAAGATGCATCAGGCTATATTAAGTGCATGTACCTTAGCTTATTCAGTTGTTTGCTGCAAGTGATGTTATCATGACACAAAATAAAAGCATTGTGATGTAAATGTCATGAGACTCACATTATTGGAATGTCATAAAAGCATATTCTATTTACTAGACATAAATACTACTACTCAATAAATTAAATTGGCTCCCTTCCTTGACAACATTCTGCCATAAATATATACATACCCCCTCTGATGATTATTATTGAAACTTCTTTTATAAAGTTTAAAAGAAGTATTGAAATTGTTTTCTATATTTATCCTTCCGATTATAAATTAGCTTACAGTTGTAATAATGAAAATTAACTTTTTGTTTCTAACCTTGAATATTTTTGGTAAGAAATATGAGATAGTAGAACAATTGAAATGATATGGAGTGAATGGAGTAATGAGACAAACTGCACATAAACACATTGCAATTAATTAAGAAATTTGAATATGGAACCAGATTTGCTTGAGATGATGGTACTGGTCTAAATTTAATGAAAGATACAACAAGCAAGAAGTAAATCCTTAGATGTCTTCTTTGAAATCTTTGTGTGGATCTTTAGATGACTTCACCACTGCAAAACTAGATGCTTATTATTCTAGTTCTTAGCTTCACTCCAGTTGATGAAACTCTTCCTTTTGGACTTTTACCCTTTGTTGAATTCTCAAGTTTCTTGGGCTTTGGGGGAAGATGGACAGACATGATCAATATTCTTGTAACATGGTGACATAATCATGGCATTAAATGATGAATCTGGTTCAGAGGAATAGAGACATTAATTAGGAGAAATTGATGTTTAATTTTTCTCCAACTAGTGTTCCTTTTCAGGAAGATTTCCTTGGTGGCTCTGAGAAATTAATAATAATATGCTTATTGCTTTGATGTTTCTTGAAAAGTAATATGATTTTCTTTGGTATGACGAGTTATGGTGTTGTGGAAGATTTCAAGGATAATATAATAGGGATGAGGATGTCTGTTTTCTTTTGAGAGTTTTAAATCTATACTTACCCATTTCTCTTCTATCTCTATTGAAGGTGACTGCAAAGCATGATCAATGGGTGTGTGATGGTTATGGTTTGACAGGATTCCAAAGAAAATTAATTCAGGATAAGTAGGACGGTGTTGGAATCTCCATGAATTTTCAAAGTCCTAAATTACTAGCTAAGCTCTAGCTTTGGCTTCACAATATGTATATACATAATTTAATTTTTATTCGAGGGAGTATCTTGACAATGCCCCAGATTTCTTTCATCCGATAAACCTTTGTCATATTTCATATTTTTTTAATCACATTGATATGACAAAAATTGCAATTTATAGTTGTCTACATTGTAATTTTAATTTAATTAAATTTTAAATATTAAACAAATTACATTCAAAAATCAAACTATGACAACTAATATGAAACAAAGGAATATCATTTATGCACACATGATTAATTTATATCGTTATGTAGATCTAAATGACAAATATAAGTAGGTTAAATCAAACATAAGCGGATTAATATGTACCAAATTAATATAGTAATTGATTATGATTTCAAAATCAAAATTTTCTTCGATTAAAATAAGTAGAATTAAAATGAGTCACACAATAAATTACCCTCCAACCTTTCCTCCTTTAGGAGAGGTGTTGGTTAGAAACAAAAGAATAGATTTTGTGGACTGTTATTGTTGTTCAAGCTCTTTACAAGAAACCTATGATCATCTATTTGTGACTTGTTCTGAATCTAATTTTCTATGGATAACATTCGCAGGCGAAGTTAGAGTTCAAGGTCCTTTTTGTTCAGCTTAAACAAACAATTGATAAATGGTAGAAGGTTGATTATGTTATTTAATTGAAGCCAATGTTTAGAGCATTGCCTATTTTTATTATTTGAAAAATATGAAAAAAGAGAAATATCACAAAGCTTGGAGGAATAATGATCAGGAATATTATCGTGAGGGAAATAAATGGAAATATTTATTTAGTGACTATCTGAAATCCTTGCCTAGTAAATATTCGCAATTATTAAATCCTTCAACTCCTGTCATCTCTTGTAAAGTGATAAGATGAATATGCCATTCTACAGGGGAGTATACGCGTAATACTGATGGTTAGCAAGTAAGCAGATACAGTTGTAAAGCTTTTTGTGTGAGAGATAGCCTTAGTAATTTGATATATGCAGAACCTTTGAGGATTGGATTTTATAATGCTTTGGAAGCTGAGATAAAGGCTTTCAAAGGTGGGTTGATTCACTATGTTAAGAACAATTTATTACATCTAATAATGAAAAACGATTCGGTACTGATTATAAAAAAAGATATTAAATGGGGTATAGGAAATACCATGAGGTACAATAGTGGATATAAGGTGTATTCAAACGATATTGAAGGATAGAGAGGTGATGGTGAGGCACATTTTCAGAGAAGACAATCCCTTGACAGATTTTTTATCAAACCTGGTGTATTATATGATTTTAAAGATATTCTTTTGCAATCTCGATCTTTTGAAAACATGCCAACACAATCTAAAATAATTATACAAGAGGATAAGCAAGGTCAACCAAATCTTAGAATAAAAATTAAATTTTCAGACGTCAAATTAAGGATTACCAAAAATCAAGACAAGCATCTGTTATTAAGAAAGGCTACAAGATTTGGAATACCCAAATAAAATAAGGTTTGTAGTCCTACTTGATGAAGAAGCTCAATTTCACTATGTTATACTAGACAAATGCATACACCAAGATAGAGAATGCTACCTATGAAATTCATAACAAAGATGCAATAGTATCAGCTCCTCGAGCTCAATCTGCATAGTTAGGGATAGAATAGTTGATATTTTTTTAATCAAAATGGAATTATTTGTTTGATTAAGCTAATTTGGATTTTGCCGTAAAAGATGAAGCTAATAAGTGAGTTGAGTTAAAGATGTATACTGAACTGTATCCATGATGTTCATGAAATTTTGAACATTCAGATAGATAACAATCAAGCTCAACACATTTATGCCACGTTTATCTCAAAAAGGTCAGGCCTGTCAAAGCTCCATCATAGCTCACTAAAGAAGATGATGTGTGGTGGAAGGCCCTGGAATGATCTACTCACTTTCCCTTTTCCTTTTTATTGGGGGTGGAGGGGGGGGGGGGTTCTCAACTTTTTTTATTTTTGTTGTTTTTTATCTGGGGTGGAGTTTTTTATTTGGACTCTCGTCTTGTCTCTTTGGTTTTTATTCAATAAATGAGCTTTTCCCGTATTTAACCAAAAAAAAAAACTTTCCTCTTTTGTCTTTTCTGAATAAAAAACAATTAAAGTTAATTTATTTTTCTTAAATTAGTATCTTAAAAGTTTATTAAAATTTATGTAATTCAAATCTTCAAATTTGGTTTCACATGTATCGATTTATGTTGCATTTTAACTCGTTAGATTACAATATTTGATCATTTTAATCAATAATGTGACAAGTTATTTTGGGATCAATTCATTGGGTTAAGACAATAAATAATGATATAGTTGACTCATTTAAATTTGAGCCGGTTAGATAAAATTATTAGTACTCCAAAGAGATTTTATCTTTTCTGCTTATGTCAAACAACTCAAGAAAAAATATGTATGAAATAAGAAGATTCTAACTTCCCAAGTAAAGAATTGTTATAAAAATGAAGAAACGTAGCTAATAGATACATATATAAAGTGGTGTATGTAAAAAAAATTAAATTTAATACGTGAATATATGAATATTCAGTTTAATACTTTATTGCTAATTTTTTATATTTACTCTAAAGGTCATTTTTCATATTCTATTAGAGAAGTTATTAAAAAATGATTTACCCAACTATAAATCACATCCCCAAAACTTATATTGCAGATTAAAAAAATTCAAGATTTTTATTTATCCTAACAAAATTTTGAATTAGATGAACTTACAAATGACTTACTTGGGAGACTAAATATGTTTTAGAAAAACATAATGAATGCAACCAAACGTGCATCCCGATATAGAACCAGCGTATGTCGATGGGGTCCATAAAGAAGGAAAAATGTGTCCATAAAGTAAAGAGAATACGATGAAATATTTAAAAAAGGTGTGGATGAGTTCTCCTACTTGCTATTTTATTTTCTTGTTATGGCTTTATGACCAATGGCCAAATCATCTCCATATCAAAATTAAGAATTTGTTCTCCTCATCATTATGTTTGTCTTCAACTTATAAAGGTCAAACACATATGTAGCCCTTTAAATTTGGCTCTAACTTTTATTTTGACTTATAAAGGTCAAACACATATGTAGTCCTTTAAATTTGGCTCTAACTTTTATTTTGGCAGTCCAACTCAACCTTGTTCCATTTTAACCCTTTAACTTCAATTTTCATATTCCATTTTGACACTTCTATCCAAGGAATCAACAAGGCATGTGAAGTACACTCTCCCTCATTTTGTTGATTCCTTTGATATGGAAATGTCAAAATGAAATATGAAAATTGGAGTTGAAGGGTTAAAAATGAAATAAGATTGAGTTGGAGTGCCAAAATGAAATTCAAGACCAAGTTTGAGGGGCTACATATGTGTTTGGCCAATTACAAAAAATGGTTCATATCCCTAAAAATTCTCCTTCTTTGTCTTTGGCTGATCTTCAAGTCCATGATGAACAAATTGGCTTTAGTTTGCACCCATGAAATTTATTTCCTCCGTCTACCTCACTTTTATTTTTAGTCATTTTTTTAAAAAAATACTATTTTTTTCTTTTTTGAAAAATGTCTTATTTAACTTTATATGAAATTTATAAAAAAAAATTAAAAAAAAAGACTTTTCAATTTGGTGATCCTAGATTAGAATTATGTCATTAGATATACCATATGAAAAGCTAAAATTAAAATAATGTGAAACAAAGGGATCATTCTTTTAGAACCAAACTAAAAAGGAAAGTAAGTCATTCTTTTTTAACGAAAGAAGTACATTTTTTTATTTACTAATAATTTAATTTTAAAATATCCATTTACCCTTAGTGAAATGATTTATAGCCATAAAACTATTTATAAATTATTTTAGTCTAGGAATTTTAAAATTCTTTCTTGGTTTTCGAAAATCTATGATCAGTCAAACTAGATTATATAACTTTGGGATAGAGAAAGTACTATTTTATGCTATGTCGACTACAAGGTTTTTTGATGCCATGGTGAAGTTGAACTATTATAACTACAACACCCCAAAAGTTGTAGCCCAGATAAAACCTGAAAAGGAATAGAAGTTGAAAAATTTTCTGCAGGACAAACCGTAGATAGAACCAAGGGTTGTAGATGAGGCTCGTAGTTCAAATTTAAAGTTAGTAAAAGTCTCTCTGACTTTTATGGATGACATTTACGGCAAGTGAAATAAACCAAGAACATAAATAATGTCCATAGAAAAAGTTTAGAGGATACTGAGGTTCCCCCAGACTTACGGACCATTAGTATGGACCATAAAAACTTCTACATATTATAGAAGTAGCTCGTAGATTAAATCCCAAAACTTTACTTTTAGTCTAATTTTCACGATTAAATAGGATGAGTCGTAAAAAAATTTATGAATCATAGTTTGAGCTCATAAATCAAACTTTATAAAAATCCAAAAACTTCACCTATTTCTACAAGTGGGATCTATGGTCCGTAAAAAAACTGACAGATGACCATCGCAGGCATTTTTTTCTGTTTTTAAGAAAGGTTATTTCAATCTTTTTTCACTCTTTCTAAGCCTAAGCCTAAGCCTTAATGATTTTACACTCAATTAAGGTTCTTATCAATGTAATACTCTGATTAATCTCCCATTATTCTTTTCAAGGCTTAGAACAAGAACCAAAAGAAGCAAGCTAAGGTTTCAAGCACCTTCATCATGTGATTCACCAGGAACTTTGATTACTCCTTCATCATCTCTTGAGGTTTCAAAATCACATAAGTGGTTTGTGAAAGTTCAAAAAGGGATGAAAAAGGTGGAAATTCATGAGTTGCTCCTTGTGGCCCTATTTGCAAGCTCTGGAATTGGATTTATTGAATTTTTGCTTGAGGGAATACAAAGGATTAAGTTGGAGGTGTTGATGAGTCCAAATTTTAGACCCATTTTGGGGGTAGTTTTCAAAGAACCTTAGTGTGCTATTATTTTTAATCTCTAACTAATATGCATATGTTATGTCAGAAAATGGAATTAAAAGTAATAACTAGACAATACTTGACAAATCTTGGAAGAGGAGCAAAAGTATCAAAAAGGCAGAGAAAAGCGGTATCACCTACATATTGATGATTCATCGAACACTCAAGAAACTGCCTAAAATTATAGCAACCAAGGTTCAAGCCCAAGTCAGGAAGGCAGTTAGAATCGACGTTGCCAGATATATTCAGTGTACCACTGAATGGCTCAAGAGACCACCTAAAATTGCGTACTCAAAGCTCCAAAACTATGATAAGACGACAATGAGATAGGAACTTCAGCAAATCACTGAACTGCATCGGCAGAGTAAAGAATCATTGCCCAATATTGTAGAGAAACAAGACTTAAGAGGATGCATAGGAAAGTAGTCAAGTACACATTTGGCACATCACTAGAGTGCACCGCGATGGCCGACCTTGACCATCGAATGACATTTTATAGTACAAACTCTTATACTTTTGCATGGACTATTTAAGCAAATTAAAAAAGACATTGTACATATCATTCTTCTTAGTTTTATAGAGAAAGTAGCAATACAAAGAACATTTCTTCTATAGAATACAAAGGGTTGATAGGGTTTTCAAGCATTGGGAAAGCAAAACTTGAGAAGATCTGCTGGTGTTAATCAATTTTTCTCTATTCAATCTTGTTACCCATGACTTCAGCTGCTATTTTTGATATTGAATTTCTAATTTCTAGCATGAGTCTCTAAAAACCCCATGTAGGGGGTATGCTAATGATGTGGATTCTTGATTTATTTGTTTGGTCTTTGGTATATTGACTTATTTGTTATTGACTTGAATAAATTTACATCCTTTCTTATGCTTAATCTATAATTTCAAGATTGCAAATTTGGGGTATAATTTAGATCTCTAATTATTGCTTTAATCGGAGTGATTAGAGTGTGGAATGGATGTAACAGCTAGAAACCTTCTGGGATTTCAGTTGAAGTTCATAACTATGGATTCAATTGAAACATCCCAAAAATATGTTTCGAAAATGTCCATAATCGTAATTTTTTTATATCTCAAATTTATGTGTGATATAGAAAATTCGACTTCATGTTCTCAATCCGGGGACAAAATTGAGTGGGAAATGGGTATAACTCGAATTTTAGAAGACTCGTATTGAAAAATAATTTTTGAAAAAATTTCTTATCCAGTGTGCACCCGCGGTCAGGCCGCGATGCGGACTGGGCGCATAACAGTATAAACTTTCCCTTCACGTTTGGTCCACGTCGCGGACCAAATGCGGACCAGTGTTAGATTTTTCTTAATTTTCTGTTTCGGCCCAAAGGCATTGGGGTCATAGCCCCATGCCCACTTATGCGTGAAAACACTTATACTTAGCCATTTTTCAGCTCTATATCACTCAAGATCCTCTCAAAACCCTCTCCAAGACTTAACCAAATATCTCATTCAAATTTCAAGGATTTCAAGCCTAACTTTGGAACTCAAGGATTCTCTTCAAGCCCCATGTTCTCTTCAAGCTCCACTCAAGAAAACCCAAGGTACTAATTTGAGTCTTTTATATGATTTCAAGTCTTATGTTTCAGCCGTTATGTCATTTGCATGCATTCATTTTTATGTTGACAAGTTTATGGTGATTTTGACATTTATGTTGAAGTTTTTGAAATGATGTTTAACTGCATTTGTTGCATTCATATATCAGGCTGAAATCCTCATGATTATTTCTCTTATGTACGCTTCTTTTTCATTCGAGGACAAATGTTCTGAAGGGAGAGATATTGAAACGCCCGAAAAATGCCCTCAAAATGTGCTTCGAAAATGCTTGTAATCGTCATTTCCTTATACCTCAAAATCCGTATGTGATATCGAAAATCCAACTTCATATTCATGATCAGGGTACAAAATTGAGTGGGAAGTGGGTATAACCCCAATTTTAGAGGACCCGTAGCGAAAAAATAAATTTCACAAAATTTCCTTATCTAGTGTCTGTACGCACCCTGCACGCGATGCACCAGGGGCACGGAGCAGTACATTTTGGCCTGTGCGATGGGTCTGCATCACGGACCAAAGACGGACTTGTGTTAGATTTTCCTTTGTTTTTAATTTCGGTCCAAGGGCCTTGGGGTCATAGCCCTATGCCCATATATGCGTGAAAAAACCTATACTTAGTCATTTTTCAACTCTATATCACTCAAGACCCTCTTGAAACCCTCTCTAACACTTAACCAAATATTTTATCCAAATTCAAGTGTCTCAAGCTTAATTCCAGATTTGAAGAACTTCATTCAAGCCTCAAGTTCTCTTCAGGTCTACATCAACGAAATCCTCAAATTTGAGGTATGTGGTATTCAACCTATCACGACCCAATCCTAGAGTCTAGACGTGACCGGCGAATGGGGAACCCGAAGGAATCCCAAACAAGCCTCATAGCATATCATTACACATCCTTGGTCACGAAATAATGACAAATAAGAGATAAATGTAAACAAGGGGAAATTGGAACTAAGGAGAACTTTCCATATCATAAACATCAAGAGTCAATAGAGACAAGCTCATAGCATAGATACATAACATGTCCAACAACAGCTGTACTACATATATAAGACTGGAGGCTAAGAAAAAGAAACCGGACTCACCCTCATAGTCAATACATAAGTCAAAGAGAAAGTCATAATACATAACAAGAGATCATAAGTAACGTCCCCGAAATGGAGGACTCATAAACATACTTGAGTGAAACCGTGCTAGCCACATGGGTGGAGATGCTCAAGCGGGGCTCTGATTCCTACATGGTGATATCATGTAGGCATAGAGTATGTATTAGTATGTTGGAATGTAGTAAATATGTAGGATGCAATGCAACAAGAGATAGGAAATAATCAAAATGCATAACCGTAGCAAGAAATAGTACATTAGCAACATGGCATGCATGAACAATGCTTAAGGTAAAACATGTTTATAAATTATGATCAAGGAATGTAACTCATTATGGAATACATACTCAACCCTTTCTTACCAACCTTTATGAAATGGACCAAATGGCCCCCACTCACTTTACGGTATAACCTTTTTGGAGAGTGTTACCAATACCCCTACTGTATGACATAAGCGTTTTGATAGATAGTATAGATGTCCCTTACTTTATGATAAAATCTTTTGGGTAGGAGTCCTGATTCGTTCTACCTTATGGCATGGCCTTTTTAATAGAATGTCTACACCTTACGATATATTCTTTTTAGTGGAAACTATTAGTCTTTACACCTTACAGCATGGTCTTTTCGGCAGGGTGTCCATACATTATGATATGATCTTTTTGGTAGGAACTATTAGTTATTCTACCTTACGGCATAGCCTTATGATCTTTTCGGTGGGAATCATTAGTCTTTCTACCTTATGGCATGACCTATTTGATAGAGATCATATAACTAGCTCATCACAACATTTCATTTTAAATAACAAGGGAATATTTTCTCCATTTTCTCAAGAGCACAACAAACACGGAAACCCAATAATCTACTTGCAATACTAGAGGTACTCTTTCTTGAAAGTAACTCATATAAACATTCATATCAACATCATATAGTCATCATATACATACATTACTTTCATAATCATTTCATCATCATATAATCGTCAAATTATCATTCAACTCATAAGACATGTATTAGACCTTCAATTCCTCAAGAACCCATAACTAAACATTTTATCAAACACTTAGAGGGTGTGTAATGTTAGTATAAAATCATACAATTCATGAGTGAAATCATTCTAGAAAAATTAATTTAAAATCATTAATAGATAATTGGTAACACCCTCAAGCAACATATATCAAAATCCTTCATCAAATCCTACAATAGACTTTTGATTCATAGCCCAAAACATAGTAAAACAGTCACAATTTCATAAACCCCAACATAGTGTGCAGTGATTTTCATAATAAATAGGACCCATGAGTAAATCAATTTTAAATCATGAAATATTTATGAAAATGAAGCTTGGGAATCATGGGTAAAAGAAACCCATGAAAGAAACCCACAAACCTTGACTTTGATGATATTCTTGAAGAAAATTTGAAATGGAGACTTGAAGCTTGAATAAAATCCTTAGATCCGGAAAGAGATTGGGACACTTGAATCTTGAGGAGGACTTGGGGCTTGACTTGGTTTCCTTGAATTCCCACAAGACTTCTTGAAAATGTTGAAAATGAATGGAGAATTTGATGAAGATTATAGAGGATTTTAAGAGGTTTTTGGTTATTTTTAGGGTTCAAAATAGCTAGACAATGAGAAATTTTTGTGTATATAGGTATAGGGTTATTACCCAATTGCCCTAGAGTAAAAAGAATAATTTTTCAGAAATTTTTGAACTAGTCCGTGTCAGGTCCGCTTCACGGACAACTACTGTTTTTGTGAAGTTTCACCAAAAATTATTTTTCTTGGCACGGACAAAGTATACCTTGTAGATACTCGTTTTCCCACATAATGTTGCCCTCTGAATAAGAATATGAAGTTGGATTTGCGAAATTGTTCACGGATTTTGAGATATTGAAAAAAATGCATCATAAAGTCTTTTCGAGCTACGTGGAGGGGTGTTTAAATATCCCCTATTTGAGATATAAGGGAATTACGATTATAGGGGTATTGCTAGGCAAGTGTGGTGTGTTTTAATATCTCCCCGTTGGGAACATTCATCCCCGAATGTCGAAGAAACATACATAAGAAGAGTAATTATGAAAAAATAGCCCCACAATAATGCAATAATGTGCTTAAACACCATTTTAAGAATCCAACATAAGTGTCAAAATCATCATGAACTTATCAACATAAATATGAATGCATGCAAATAACATAGGGGTTGTAACATAAGACTTGGAATCATAAAAAGGACTTGACGTGTTATCATAAGATTGAATAGAATGAAAGAGGTACGAACATTGCCTTCCATGCCTGCTCCCCCTCTCTGAGAGATGCTACCGACTTGACGATTCTTCCAAAGGGCCTCGATGAATACTACACACTTATTAATCAACTTTTCCTCCCATTCACGCAATATTTCCATCGAGACCTTCTCCTAAGACAACTTATCCTGCACAACACCTATAACCTCAAAGAGTTCTATAGCATTAGAAGAACCACCACATCCCTTCTACCTAGAAGTATGAAAAAAAACTGGACAAAGCATAACCATATCCCTAGTTAATTCCAATCTTATGCAACCTTACCAATCTCCCTGTACATTCTATAAGGACTCACAACCCTAAACTCATTTGTCAACTGTCAACCTTAATCACACGTAAGCCACTGGGCACCATAAACCACCTCAAGACCTCCAATGCATCAGACCAAATTCCACCAAGATCATAAAATAAGACTTTATGTAATAAGAACATGAAGCAACCCTTATAAGCCTTTCTAGCACCAATAAATCCACATAGCCAAATCTTACTAGCAACAAGGTAATGAAAGGATCATTAATCAACTTTAACACACAACAAGCCACTTAGTATCAAATGTCACTATCTCCCCCTTAGGAGACAACCTCCACTCAACCATCCCTCACTAAGACCTCCAACTCTATCAAGACGGGAATCAAAGACTTATTTTACTAGACCTCCTTCAACCATAGAAGATTCAGAACCATCAAAGCCCTTACACCACCACTCTCAACCTCACCCAACCTAGTCAACTGGTGAACTCCTCCAACCACCTTCTTACCTCCCAAATGTCTTCACTTTCCATAATTATCAAGCAACCTCACCTCCTCCAAATTCACAACGTCACCCTCACACGACTCACAAACTCTCCCTACTTTCGAAAGAAATCAACACATCATCACCAAGAACTATCACAATCATAACAAGGTAGGGATTAAAGACCCTGTTCATGAGACCTATAGACATGACCGATGCATAAGTCAACCAAAAGACACCACCCCAAATACAACATACCGAAAAGGACATTCAATAGCTCAATGGTCACAGGAAATAATCCAATTGAGATAACTTAGGTTCAACACCCGTAACTCCTATAAGATGATAAATGCAATCCCTTCGATATCAATTATACCCTAAAACAAGAGATGGACTTACCCCTCTACTACCGCTCAAAGACGGGTGATTAAGGAACTGGAATCTAACTCTACAGGCCCTGCCATCAATAGAGATACCACATTCATGCAAACAATCCCCTCTAAGTGTGATCTCAAATTCACCACATCTAATCCAACAGAATCACAAGGCAAGACCTAGACACCACGTGACCACGAAATAATACTTACCAGCCTTCTAGCAACAATAGACCCAACAAATTGGTAATCACCAAGAGATCCACATAGCAACTCGGGACACACACAAGAAGGCCACAAACAATAAAAGAATAATGAAGGGAATAGTGGCACGTGGACCCAAAAATGCACACACCTCTAAGTTATGGAAACCTCAATATACTAGTAGCAACATTGGGTGCCTCATCTACCTCTTGCCTCCTTTGAAGAGCATAGAATTGATTATGTCTTGGAGTATCACCTTGATCAACATGACTATCTTTACCTTTATTATGAGCATATGGGCAATCCAAAATTTTGTGGCCCATTTCCCCACATCCAAAGCATGCACCCGTGTTCCTCCAACATGCACCACCATGTTTCCTTCCACACCATGTTTTAATCCGCCTTATCTTCCGATCTAACATCCATGATGGCCAATACCTTATAAGTCTCATTAATAAACTCTTGTTGGTCGTCATCTACCCTTGACCCATAGAACTCCAGTGGAGCATAATTAGATCCTAGACCTTGGGAGTCACCATCCCCTCGAACCCTCTTGGCCTCATTACACCTTTTTTTCCTCAACTTCTCCCCCTTCATTTGCTCGGCATAAGTCATCAAGTGGGACAAATCTATATCCCTAATCAACATAGCAGACCGACATTCTTCATTCACCAAGTCGGAGACACCCATATCAAACTTATTCATCCTAGCCCTTGGGTCGGCAACCAAGTGAGGAGCATACTCAGAGAGTTTCTTGAACTTTAGGGAATTCTCCCTCACACTCATTGACCCTTGTCTCAAATTCATGAATTCTACCAATTTGGCTTGCCTAAGCTTAAGAGGGATGAATCGATTAAGAAGGCCGCCTTGAACGCTTCCCATAGAACCACATTGTTGACTCCCTTCTCCTCCCTCCATTGATTGTACCATGTTTGTGCTACCTCTTTGAGTTGGTAGGGTGTCAACTCCACCTTATCTTCCGATCTTACCCATTATGGGCAATACCTTATAAGCCTCATCAATAAACTCTTGTGGATCTTTATCCACCCTTGACCCATAAAACTTCGGTGGGCTCATCCTTATGAAGTCTCTCACCTAAGAAGCCGGTGTAGGAGCATGAGGGGTTTGGGCCCCTTGAGTGGCTTAGTTGGCCACAATTTGTGCAAGCAAAGTGAGAGGCTCTCAAAGCTCTCCATTAATTGGTTGTCCCTCGGGAGCCTGAGATCTTCTTCCCCTTGGGTTAGGCATGATCAACTAGCATGTCAAAGAGCAATTGTTAGGGGAAAAACTTACTTCAATTCTATAGAACGACTTAGAACATGAAGCTGGGAAACAGCTCCTAAAACATCTCATATCCTCCTACTTATAGTTGTAGTGCGTAACACAACCATGAATAAGACTCTAATCGACGTGGTGTATTGGACTCGGAAGTCTTATAGAACGAACAAGCGCTAAAGAAGGGGGTGGGAGGATCTAACAACCTAGTGCTCTGATACACCTTTGTCACAACCCAAGCCTAGGGCCTAGATGTGACCGGCAAATGGGGAACCCGAATGAACCCCAGACAAGCCTCATAGCATATCATTACATATCCTTAGTCACGAAAGCAATTAGAATGACAATAAGAGATAAATGTAAATAAGGGGAAATTGGGACTAAGGAGAAACTTCCATATCATAAACATCAAGAGTCAATAGAGTCAAGCTCATTGCATAGATACATAACATGTCTAACAACACCTCTACTACATAGGTTAGAGCGGGGGCCAAGATAAAGCAACTGGGCTCACCCTCATAGTCAATACATAAGTCAAAGAGAAAGTCATAATACATAACAAGAGATCATAAGTAACGTCCTTGAAATGGAAGACTCACCATTAAACTTGAGTGAAACTATGCTGGCCACGTGGGTGGAGATGCTCAAGTGGGGCTCCAGTTCCTACATGGTGATATCATGTAGGCATAGAGTATGCGTAAGTACATTGGAACATACTAAGTATGTAGGATGCAATGTAACAAGAGATAGGTAATAATCAAAATGCACAATAATAGCAAGAAATAGTACATTAGCAGCATGACATGCATGAACAATACTTAAGGTAAAACATGCTTGTAAATCATGATCAAGGAATGTAACTCATGATGGAATACATACTCAACCCTTTCTTACCAATCTTCATTAAATATACCAAATGGCCCCCACTCACCTTACGATATAACCTTTTTGGAGAGTATTACCAATACCCCTGATATACGACATAGTCTTTTTGGTAGATAGTATAAGATGTTCCCTACTTTATGATAAAATCTTTTGGGTAGGAGTCCTAATTCGTTCTACCTTAGGGCATGGCTTTTTCGATAGAATGTCCACACCTTATGATATGATCTCTTTGGTAGGAACCACTAGTTTTTATACCTTATGGCATGGCCTTTTTGGTAGGGTGTACATACCTTATGATATGATCTTTTTGGTAGGAACTATTAGTTATTCTACCTTACAGCATGCCCTTTTCGGTAGGGGTACATACCTTGCGATATGATCTTTTTGGTAGGAAACATTAGTCTTCCTACCTTACGGCATGTCCTTTTTGGTAGAGATCATAGAACTAGCTCATCACGACATTTCATTTCAAACAACAAGTGAAGATCTTCTCCACTTTCTCAAGAGCACAACAAACATGAAAACCCAATAATCTACTTGCAACACCATAGGTACCCTTTCTTGAAAGTAACTCATATAAACATTCCTATCAACATCATATAATCATCATATACATACATTACTTTCATAATCATTTTATCATCATTTCATCATCATATGACCATTCAGCTCATAAGACATGCATTAGACCTTCAATTCCTCAAGAACCTATAACCAGACATTTTATCAAACACTTAGAGGATGTGTAATGCTAGTATAAAATCATTCAATTCAAGAGCGAAATCATGCTAGAAAACTCAATGTAAAGCCATCAATAGATACTTGGTAACATCCTCAAGTAATATGCATCAAAACCCTTTATCATGTCCCACAGTAGACCTTAGATTCATGGCCCAAAATATAGTAAAACAGTCATAATGGCATAAAACCCAACATAGTGTGCAGTGATTTTCATAATAAATAAGACTCATGAGTAAATTAATTTCAACTAATGCAATTTTTAAGAAAAGTAAGGTTGGGCATCATGGGTGAAAGGAACCCATGAAAGAAACCCACATACCTTGACTTTGGAGATTTTCTTGAAGAAAATTTAAAATGGAGACTTGAAACTTGATTGAAATCCTTAGATCCAAAAAGAGATTGGGACACTTGAATCTTGAGGAGGACTTGGGGCTTGACTTGTTTTCCTTGAATTCCCACAAGAATTCTTGAAAACCTTGAGAATAAATGAAGAATTTGATGAAGATTAGACAGGATTTTGATAGGTTTTAGGTTGATTTGTAGGGCTCAAAACAGCTAGACAACAAGGTATTTTCATGTATAAATTTATAGGGTTATTACCCAATTGCCCTAGAGTAAAAAGAACAAATTTTCAGAAAATTTTGAACGAGTCCGCGGGCAGCTACTGTTTTTGCGAAGTTTCACCGAAAATCATTTTTCTTGGCACGGACAAAGAATACTCTGTAGGTACTCATTTACCCATGCAATTTTCCCCTCTGAATAAGAATATGAAGTCATATTTATAAAACTCCACACGAATTTTGAGATATTAGAATAAATGCATCATATGGTCTTTTCAAGATACACGGAGGGGTGTTTAAATATCCCCGATTTGAGATATAAGCGAATTATAGTTATGAGGATATTCCTAGGCAAGTATGGGGTGTTTCACAATCTATGTGTCCTTTCACCCATGGTGCCCAACCTTCCTTTTTATGAAAATTGCTTATTTCCAAGTCGTGTTACTTATGGGTATTACTTATTATGAATTGTGATTACAAATTATGTTGGGATATTATGAAATGTTGATTAGAAACACATGTCTATCTATTCCAAGCTTATATTATGAGATGGTTTGTCTATTGTGACTGTGCATATCTTGAGCTATGAAAATATGATCCATTATGAGATTTAATGATGGATTTCATGGCATCTTACGTAAGGGTTTTACTATGTATTGGTGAGTTGATTTACATTAAGTTTTCTCAAATTATTTCACTCTTGAATTGCATGATTTAGAATTAGCATTGCACACACGCTAAGTGTTTCATCCATTGGGTCCTTTCACCCATGAAGCCCAATATTCTATTTTATGAAAACTGCATGTTTTCAAGTTATATCATCTATGGGTATCTCTTATTATGGATTCTTATAATAAATTATGTTGGGGTTTTATGAAATGTTGATTGATTATGCACGTGTAACTACTTTAATCTTATACTATAAATTGGTTTTGTCTATTGAGACTATGCATATTTTGACCATGAAACTATGATCTATTATGAGATTTGAAGATGGTTTTCAAGGTATTCTACATGAGGTTTTTACTATGTGTTGGTGGGCTGATTTAAATTAAGTTTTCCCATATAATTTCACTCTTGATTTGTATGATTTTTGAACTAGCATTATGAACTGATCAAATGTTTGATAAAATGTTTTGACAAAGATTCTCAAGTTATTGATGGTCTACTACATGGTTTATAAGTCAAGCGACTTTATGATGGTTAAGGGATTGCATGTGTGCATTGAATTCATGCAAAGTATCTATAGTGTTGCAAGTTGACCACACCTTCTTGGCGGTAACATGCCCAATCATCTTTTTGAGGGGTGACATGCCTCAACCAGTTTGTTAGGGGATGGCATGCCTGTACCACCATGTTGAGAGTGGATACCTCAATCAACTCACTAAGGGGGTGACATGCCTTGGATTCCAAGTAATAGCTTGCTTAGTCTATGATGGTTATTGACTCTTCCTACACATGTATTATATATTTTTCAAGTTATATGTTTACAAGCATGTTTTACTTCAAGCATAGAACATCCATGTCATATTGATATTATACTTATCCATTGCTTATGATTACGCATTTTGAATATGTTGGCTTATGTCTCGTTGCATTACATTATACATACTTAGTATATTCGAAAGTACAAACACATACTTTATGCCTACATGATGTTACCATGTAGGTACTGGAGCACCTCTGGATCATCCTCCACGAGGCTAGTTTTGGAATTTCGAAAGATAAGCTTTGGTGAGTCCTCAAGTCCGGGGACACTAGCTATGGTACTCTTACTATTTGATATTCCTTTATGTTGAACACCTGACACTATGTGCATGAGCCTGGAAAGTGTCTTGGCTCCCGCCCAATGTATGGTAGAGATGTTGTAGGAACAATTGATGTACTAATGCTATGAGCTTGACTCTTGAGTATTTTATGATTATCAAAGATTTCCCTTCATCTCTTTTCCCTTATTTATATCTCTTGTTAGTATTATTTTTCTTCTGTAACTAAGGATATGTGAATGATATGGTAAGAGGCTTGTTGGGGTTCCTTCGGGTTCCTCATTCGTCGTGTCACATATAGGCCCTAGGCTTGGGTTGTGACAAACTTGGTATTAGAGCACTAGATTGTTAATGGTCCTCAGAATCCAACATACGCGTCTATTCGAGTGTTATTCATGGTTGTGAAGTGCGCCACAACTATGAACGGGAGGCTATGAGGTATTTTAGGGAATGTTTCACTTCTTCATGATCTATGCCATGATTCTTAACCATTTCCTTTTAGAAAATGTCTCAAGCTACTCAGAATGGTCAGGAGGTAGTGACTATCTCTCACTTGGGGGTCAACTACCCCACGGTGATATGTCGAATGTAGAGGTTCGTAATGCTCTTTAGTTATTGGCCATAGTGGTAACCACTCAACTCAATCATCAAGTGGGTGCTCCTGAGACTTCAAGGGATAAGAGGAGGGAGAGTGAGACTAAAAGGGTCCGAGTTGGTGGTGCCTCATCTTCAACTAGTCTATCGGTTCCCAAGTACAAGAAGGAGAGGACCCCTTTTGTCACGTGTCAAGGGTGTGGCAAGAAAATCAAGAGAGGTGTTTGGCGGAAGTTGAGGGTTGTTTCAAGTGTGGTGGTGTTGGGCATAAGATGAAAGATTTCCTAGTGTCCTCAAAGGAAAAGAGAAGAAGGGTTCAAATTGAAGGTGGCAATGGTGGGATTACTCACCTTAGGTGCCCAAGGTATGGAAGAAATCATGGTGGTTCATGTTAGAGGAACAGGAGTGCATGCTTTGGGTGTGGCAAGATGGACCACAAGATTCCTAGTTATCCATATGTTCAAGGGAAAGGAAAGGGTGTTGGTGTTCAAGTTCCCCCAACGTGTCACAAAAGTGGTAGGTACCATCCGGGGGTCTGTTTGTCCAGTTCGAGTGCATGTTTGAAGTATGGTGCAAAGGACTGTAAGTTGACACATTTCTCATGGATTGCTAAGGATTATGAGGGTGATTGTCGGCATTTTAAACCATACCCTTCATGGATCACTAGACTTGGAGTAATGCTTCACTCATGGTTTCTCCAAAGAATCTTGACAGAAGCTACATCCTTATTTCTCAACCTCTTCACCTGTCTATCCAAAATTTCTACCGGAACCTCCTCATAAGTCAAATTATCTTCTACTACACCCATAACATCCAAAGGCACTATAGCACTAGGGTCACCCACACACTATCTCAACATGGACACATGGAAAACCGGATGAACCATATTCATATCAATGGGCAACTCCAACTCATAGGCCACATTAACAATCCTCCTCAACACCCTATAGGGATCCATGAACCTTAGGCTCAATTTACCCTTTTTGCCAAATTGGATTGCACCCTTCATACGTGAGACCTTCAAATAAACCCAATCACCAACCATAAATTCAAGATCTTTTCTCCTCACATCGGAGTAGGACTTTTGTCTACTTTGGGCTATTTTCAACCTCTTCCTTATCAGTATCACCTTTTCCAATGCCTCCATGACTAAATCTGGACCTAGCAAAGTCATTTCCCCCACTTTAAATCACCCAACTGAGGATCTATGACACCTACCATAAAGAGCTTCAACGGGAGCCATACCAATGCTTGAGTGGTAGCTATTGTTATAAGCAAATTCAATGAGTGCAAGATGATCATCCCAACTATCCTTAAACTCCCAAACACAAGCTCTAAACATGTCCGCAAGAGTTTGGATAGTCCTTTCGGTTTGACCATCCATTTGAGGGTGAAAGGCCAGGCGAAGCTTAAACTTGGTTCCAAGACCTCTTTGGAAAGACCTCCAAAAGTGAGAGATGAATTGAGCACCACGATTTGAAATGATAGACAAAGGTACTCTATGCAATCTAACCAACTCATGAATGTACAATTTGACATAATCTTCGTTACTATAAGTAGTTTTGACTGGAAAAAATTAGTTGACTTTGTCATTCGATCAACCATAATCCAAATAGAGTTAAAATACTTTCTAGTCTTGGGAAACCCAACTACAAAATCCATGTTGATTTCCTCTCACTTCCAAGTAGGAATCTCTGTATCTTGGGCTAGGCCACCCGGCCTTTGATGGTCGGCTTTCACTTGTACGCAATTGAGACATCCAGATATGAACTTGGCAATGTCTCTCTTCATACCACCCCACCAATACACTTCCCTCAAATCTCTAATCTTTGTAGAATTAGGGTGAATAGAATAAAAAGTATTATAAGTCTCATCTAAAATCTTCTTTCTCAAGTCATCAACACTTGGCACACACAATCTGCCTTGGTACCTAAGGCACCATGTCCTCCTTGGGAGAAAACCTCCACCTTACCATCTCTCACTAAGGCCTTCAACTCTAGTAAGGCAGGGTCAAGATCTTGTTTTGCCTTCACCCCTTCAATCAAGTAAGATTTAGAACCATTAACAACTACTATACCACCATTGTCAACTTCATCAACCTAAACCCCAATCTAGCCAACCGATGGACCTCTTTAGCCATCTCTTTGCCACTATCATCAACATGAGCTAGACTACCCATAGACACCTTGCTTAAAGCATCGGCCACAACATTAGCTTTGTCAGAGTGATAATGCACACTCATATCATAATCTTTAAGAATCTCTAACCACCTTCTTTGTCTCAAGTTAAGATCTTTTTGAATGAACACATATTAGAGACTCTTATGATCGGTAAACACATCAGCATGCACCCATACAAGTAGTGGCGCCAAATTTTCAAAGAAAATACCACGGGCGCTGATTCAAGATCATGGGTGGGATAATTCTTCTCATGCACCTTAAGTTGTCTAGAGGCATATTCTATCACCTTACCATTTTGCATCTAAACACACCCAAACCAATTCTTGAGGCATCACAATATGCAACAAACCCTTCCAACCATTTCGATAGAGACTAGATAGGAGCAGAGGTAAGCTTATCTTTCAAAGTTTGGAAACTCTTTTCACACTCATCGGTCCACATAAATTTCGCCTTCTTTTGTGTCAATTTAGTCATAGGATAGGCAATAGATGAGAAACCATTTACAAAACTCCGGTAATAACCGGCCAAACCCAAGAAACTTCTAATGTTTGATGTAGTCAAAGGTCAAGGCCAATTTTAAATCACCTCCGTCTTCTTCAGATCTACCTTAATGCCACTACCTGACACCACATGCTCTAGAAAAGCAACATCTTTCAACCAAAACTCATATTTTTCATATTTAGCATACAACCTCTCCTCCCTCAAGATTTGCAACACCACCCTTAAGTGATCTACATGCTCCTCCTCACTATGGGAATAGATCAAGATATCATTAACAAAAACCATAACAAACAAGTCAAGGTGGGGTTTAAAGACCCTAATCATAAGATCCATAAATATAGCCGGTGCATTAGTCAACCCAAAGAACATAACCACAAACTCAAAGTGCTCATACCTAGTCTAGAAACTCATCTTGGGAATGTCACACTCTATCACTTTCACTTGGAGATACTCGGATAGAAGATCAATCTTACAGAAGTGACTAGCCCCTTGAAGTTGATCAGAAAGTTCATCAATCCTTGGTAGAGGGTAGATATTCTTGATGGTGGCTATATTAAGTTGTCGGTAATCGATACACATTCTAAGAGAGCTATCCTTCTTCTTCACAAATAACACCGGTACACCCTAAGGTGACTTAATAGGCCTTATAAAACCTTTCTCCAACAAATCCCTCAATTACTCCTTCAATTCCTTTAACTCCATCGGGGCCATAAGGTAAGAGGGAATAGAAATAGGTTGAGTATAGGGAAAAAGGTCTATACTAAAATCTAATTCCCTTTCGGGAGGAACACCGGGAAGCTCATCGGGAAAGACATCAAAAAATTCATTAACCACTGGAACCGACTCCATAGGAAGGAATTGGGACACAACATCCCTAACCCTCACAAGACGATAGAGGCAACCCTTAAAAATCAACTTTTGGGCTTTTGAGACAAGAAATGAATTTACCCTTGAACACCACATCACAACTTTCCCACTCAAGGGCGGGCTTGTTAGGGAATTGAAATTTGACCCTATGGGTTCTACAATCAATAGAAGCATGATATGTATGCAACAATCCATCCCAAGAATGACATCAAAATCCACCATATCTAACTCAACAAAATCACAAGGCAAGATTTTATGCAATATGAATACGAGATGATTTCTAGAGACTTTTTTAGCAACAATAAGACTCATCAGTGATTGTAGACATCCCATAGGGTTCACACAATAATTCGAGGCAAACATGAAGCTCTTTGGCAACAAAAGGAGTAATAAAAGAAAGAGTGGCACTCGAGTCTATCAAAGCATACACATCAAAATCAAAAATCTTTAACATACTAGTGATGACATCGGGCACCTCATCTACCCCTTCTCTCCCTTGAAGAGCATAGAATCTATTTTACCTTGGAGCAACCCCTTGTTGGCCTCCTCTTCTTTTTGGACCAGCATTTGCACCTTGGCCTTGTGGACGACTATCTCTACCTTTGTTTTGCACGTGGATAATCAATCACCTTATGACCCACTTCACCACAACCATAACAAGCATTAGTGTGCTTCAAACATGAGCCATTATGGCTACTACCACACCTTTGGCATGTAGGGTTTTCATTAGCAAACCTTCTATTAGGAGCATTGGAAGACCCTTGGCATTGGAACTTGTGGCCTTGAGGAAACCTGCCACCCTTGGAATTTTGGAATCCTCCTTCAAAACGAGCCTTCTTAGACTTACCATTTCTTATCTTTGAAAACTTTTCCCCCCTCTAGTTGTTCAGCATATGTCATGAGGCAAGAAAAATCCATATCACCTATCAACATGGTGGTACGACACTCCTCATTAACCAAGTCGGACACACCCGACATATATTTGTTCATCCTAGACCTCGGCTCGGTAACCAATTGTGGGGAATACTTGGAGAGTTGGTTGAACCTGATGGAATACTTGCTCACACTCATATACCCTTGATTTAGATTCATAAATTCCATCATCTTTGCTTCCACTAGCTCAATAGTAAAGAATCAGTTGAGGAATGCCGCTTTAAACTCTTCCCAATGGATAGTATCACCATTCCCCTTCTCCATCTTCCATTTGAGTGAACCAAATTTGAGTCATCCCTTTAAGTTGTAGGTCGCCAACTCCGCCTTTTCCTCTGAATTAATCCCTATTATGGATAACACCTTATACAACTCATCAAAGAATTCTTGTGGATCCTCATCCACCTTGGATCCATGGAACTCCGGTAGGTTCATTCTAGTAAAATCCCTCACCCTTGAGGCCGGAGTAGGAGCATGAGGGGCTTAGGCCCCTTGGTTGATTTGGTTGGTCATAGATGAACCAACATGGTGATAGCATCTCGAAACTCATCACGGGCCACTCCCCATCTTGAGGAGCTTGAGGAGCGGGAGGGGCCGATTGATCCTCGGGTGAACGGGCTCTCCTTAGTCATCCTCTTGGAATAGGCATGATCTAGAATAGCAAAGAACATTCGTTAGAGGAAAAAGCCTTATCTTAACTTCTATAGCATGACATATATCATGAAGAAGGGAAAAATTTCCTAAAACGCCTCATAGCCTCTTACTCATAGTTGTGATGCACTTCACAACCATGAATAACACTCTAATTGACGTGGTGCTTTGGATTTTGTGGACCATTAACAATCTAGTGCTCTGATACCAAGTTTGTTAGGATCCAGCCTAGACGTGACACAGCGAATGGGAACCTGAAGGGACCCAAAAAAGCCTCTTAGTATATCAATTACACATCCTTGGTCACGGAAGCAAAGTAAACAATCAACAAGAGATAATAAAAGAGGGAGAAACAAGACTAAGGGGACTCTTTGAAATCAGAAAAACATAGAAAATCAAGATTATAGCATAAATAAATCATAATGTTCCAGCAACACCTCTAAACGTAGAATAGAGCAGGGGCCAAAACACTTTCCGCGCTCACCCTCATAATGTCAAATGTTCAACATAAAGAAGTCTTAAAAATAGCAAGAGAAGTAGATAGTGTCCCCGAACTTTAGGATTCACCAAAGCTTATCTTCAAATAATTTCACTAGCCACATGGAGGATAAACAAGAGGTACTCCGATTTTTACATGGTAACATCATGTAGGCATAAAGTATGCATTAGTACATTTGAATGTACTAAGTATTTAGGATGCAATGCAACAAAACATAAACAATATAGTCGAAATCCATAATCATAAGAAATGGAGAAGTATAATATCAAAATGGCATGCATGATCAATGCTTGAGGTAAGACATACTTGTAAATCATATAACTTGCAAATATAGATTATATGCATAGAAGAAATCATATCAACATAGCCCAAGCAAACTACCACTTAAACTCCAAGGAATGCCACCCTCTTGGAAAGTGATTGAGGTACCTACCCCTCAACGTGGTAGTATGAGCATGCCACCCCCCGACAAGGTGAGTGAGGTATATACCTCTCAACATGGCAGTACGGGCATGCCACCCGTCGACAAGGTGATTGAGGTACATACCCCAATGTGGTAGTACGAACATGCCACCCCCCAACAAGTTGATTGAGGCTTGCCACCCCCTCAAAAGGGTGGTTAGGCATGCCATCCCGCAACAATGAATGGTCAACTTGCAACGCCATAGGTACTTTCCATAACTCAATGCATACATACAATCTCATAATCATCATAATCACTTGACTTGTAAACCATGCAATGGGTCATCAGTAACTCAAGAATCCTTGTCAAGACATTTTATTAAAAACTTCTAGATGTGCAATGCTTGTTCCAGATCATGTAATTCAAGAGTGAAATACTGTGAGAAAACTTAATATAAATCTACCCACTAACACATAGTAAAACCCTTATGTAAGATACCTTGAAATCCATCATCAAATCTCATAATAGATTATATTTTCATAGCTCAAATAATGCATAGTCACAATAGACAAATCATCTCATAGTATATGCTTGAAATAGGTAGACATGTGTTTCCAATTAACATTCATAAAATTCCAAAATAATTTGTAATCATAATTCATAATTAGTAATACTCATAAGTAATATGCCTTGGAAAATGCAATTTTCATAAAAAGGAAGGTTGAGCATCAAGGGTAAAAGGACCCAATGGTTGAATCCCACATACCTCAAATTTGGGGATTTCCTTGATGTAGACTTGAAGAGAACTTGAGGTTTGAATGAAGCTCTTCAAATCCTGAATTAAGCTTGAGACACTCGAATTTAGATGAAATATTTTGATTAAGTGGTAGTGAGGGTTTTGAGAGGGTATTGAGTGATATAGATTAAATGCCCCACAATTTCCTAAGAATGCCCCCATAATCATAATTTCTTTATATCTCAAATCAAGGATATTTAAACACCCCTCCATGTAGCTTGGAAAGATTCTATGATGTTTTTTTCACAGTATCTCAAAATCTATGCGGAATTTTGCAAATCTGACCTGGCAATAGAGGTAAAAAAATAACTAAATATAGGTGTTTTGACGCATGTATGGATATGGCGCTATGACCCCAAGACCCTTGGGCCGATATGAAAACTGAGGAAAATCTAACATTGGTCTGTGTATGCTCTGCAATATGTACCCATTGCACAAGCCCAAAATGTACTAATGTATTGCTCTACATCCCTGACGCGTCGCGTGTAGGGCGTGGACAGACACTGGATAAGGAAATTTTATGAAATTTATTTTTTGCTAAGGGTCCCCTAAAATCAGGGTTATATCCATTTCGCAGTCAATTTTGCCCCCTGATCACGAATATATGAAGTTACATTTTTGATATCACGCACAAATTTTGAGATAGAAAGAAATTACGAATATAGAAATTTCCAAAGCACATTTTTGGGGCGTTTCAATGAGGCATACATAGTTCATAACCCCTTCTAGTAGGCTTCACAATCCACAAATATATAAACATAGCATAAGAGCTCATTAATTCACTTATAGAACGTAGAAACCTCTCATGGGTTCAACACATTCTTGGGAGCCTATAACTTATCATACCATGCTTGACTTGCAATTCATACAATAGCTTTCCAACATAAGATCCATAATCATAAAAACTTTCTAAAATATGGTAGGTATGCTTTCACATGCTTAGAATCATGCAATTTAGGAGTTTAGGAAAAGAAGGAGTAAAAAATAAGTTAAATTTGAAGTCATATAAATCAACCCACTAACATAGTAGTAAAACCCCCAATTTGGGTATCATAAAAACCATCTTAAAATCCCCCATCATTCATAGTCCCATAATTCATGTCATGCACAACCTCAATGGATATAAATCAACTCATAAAAAGTATCTTCAATAGGCCTTCATACATGTTTAATCAACACTTGAAGAACCCACTCTCAAATCATAATGGCAGAGGCAAATAGAGCTTTTGCACATTTTCGTTAATCCATGAACAGGATCTATTGTTTACAATTCATAATAATGTTTACCCATAAAATATCTAACATTAAAATAATGAAATTTCATAGAATAGTGAGGTTTGGCTTCACGGATGAAAGGAACCCATGAATGAAACTCACATACCTTAGGTAACGACCCCAAAATGTATCCAAAAATGTGCCTCGGAAGTCTCCAGAATCGTAATTTTCACATATCTCAAAATTCATGTGTTATTTTGAAAATTCATCTTCATATTCTTGTTCAGAGGGTCAAATTGACTGGGAAATAGATCTAACCCTAATTTAAGAGCAAACGATTAGCTATTTCAATTTTCATAATTTTTCTTATCCAAAATCGATCCGTGACATGCAACTATCACGGACATGTGTTAATTTTGTCTCTGTGACATGTCCGCATAGTGGACCAGATGCAGACCTGTGTATTTTGTTGTCAGTGATTTTTATTTCAGTCCAAGGCTTTTGGATTTTAGGCTTAAGCTTTTTCCATGCATGAAAATACCTAGACTTAGCCTTATTTCACCCTCATATCACCCAAGACATTCCCAAATACTCTCTCAAACACTTAGACAATATTTTATCTCCTAAATGCAAGTATCAAAACTCATCCAGATCTTAAGGTTCTCCTTAAATCTTTAAGTCTCCCTCTCCGATCTTCATCAAGGTATTCTCCAAAGCTAAGGTATATGCGTTTCTTTCATGGGTTCTTTTCACCCATAATACTCAAGCTTCCTTTTACCTAAATTCGCACGATTTAAAGTTGATTTACCTATGGGTCCTATTTATTATGAAAATTATTGCACACTATGTTGGGGTATTAAATTGTGACTGTTTTAGCATGTTTTGAGCTACGAATCCAAGATCTGTTATAAGATTTGATGAAGGGTTTTGATGTATATTACTTGAGGGTGTTACTAAGTATCTAATGAAGGTTTTATATTAAATTTTCTTTCATGATTTTACTCTTGAATTTTATAATTTTATACTAGCGTTGCATACCCATGAAATGGTTGATAAAATTCTTTTTAAAGGATTCTTACAGTTTTGATGATCTATTGGTTGATTTATGAGTCAAGGGACTTCATGATGATTTTGGACTTTCTAAAGATGTGCTAAGTCATGATAATGTTGATGTTATTGTAGGATTGGATTAAGCCCCTTTTTCCTAAGATTTTAGTTCTTGTGAGCCTTTGATTTTGATGCTAAAGTAAGGGTAATCTTGATGATAAACCATTTTTATATTTGAGGATTGGCTCACCGTTTGAGGTCAATGATGTTAAGAGCTACTCGTGTCATGTCTCTATGTTGGTTTCAAGTTATTAAAGTATGATTATATTATATATTCCATGGGATTAGACTTAGCACCGAGTGGACTAGAGGTGAGTCCCCAAGTCCCAAAACTACGTGCCACCGTAGGGGAAGAGATTAGAGGTGAATACCCTAAATATGAGGGCTTGAGGCGAGTACCCTAATCTGAGCTTGAGGCGAGTACCCGAGTCCAAGAACCAGAGGCTAGTACCCAGTTCACATAACGCTTAGTGGATCCACATAGTTGTTAGGAGGTTCACCTTGGAAAGTAACTTCCCCCTTTCTTCCAGTGTAGGTTTGACAATGGGATTCCAAGTTATAACTCATTTGGTCTTATGTTATGTCGGTTGAGGTTTCTTTCCACACTTATTTATTATATTTTATGTAAGATTAATAATTTGCAATGCATGATTTGCGTAAGCTTGATCATATATGTCGTATTGTTATTATGCTATCTATTGCTTGTAATTGTGTATTTTGATTACGATTCCTATCTCTTGTTGCATTGCATCCCACATACTTAGTACATTCAAATGTACTAACGCATACTCTACGCCTACATGAAGTTACCATAGAGGAACCGGAGCCACGCTTCAGCATCTCCACCCACGTGGCTAGTAGGGTTTCAATCAAGCTTGTTGGTGAGTCCTCCATTCCGGGTACGTCTCTTATGATCTTATGCTATGTTTAAAGACTATCTCTCTTTTATGTATATATTGACTATGAGGGTGAGCCCGGTTGCTTGTCTTGGCCTCCGCTCTTATTTATGTAGTATAGGTGTTGTTGGACATGTTATGTATCTATGCTATAAATCTTAACTCTCTTGTTTCTTGATGTTTATGGTATGGAAGTTTACCCTTAGTCCAAATTTCCCTTGTTTATTCTTATCTCTAATTCTCATTTTAATTGCTTCCGCGACCAAGGATGTGTAATCATATGCTATGAGGCTTGTTTGGGGTTCCTTCGGGTTTCGCATTTGCCGGTCACGTCTAGGACCTAGGCTTGGGTCGTGACACCTTAAGCCTTGAATTTCTTAAAATTGAATTAGGGAAGACTTGAAGCTTTGATTGGGTTCTTGAAATGCAAAGTTGTTCTTGAGATCCTTGAATTTGAATGGTGATTTTGATAAAGTCTTGGAGAGGTTTTAGAGAGGGTTTTGTGAGTTCTAGAGTTAAAAATGGCTAAGTATGGAGGATTTTATGTTTAAATGGGCATTGGGTTATTACCCCAATGCTCTTGGACGAAATATGAAAAATAGGGAAAAAATTACACTAGTCCGCGTCCAGTCCATGACACGAACCAAACGTGAAGGAAAAACTTTGTGCTAGTCCATGCCCAGGTCGCATCACACCGGGGTGTAGATGCATATTAGAAATTGATTAATTAGAAAAAGTTATTTTTCGCTTTGGACTTCTAAAATTCGGGTTTTTCCCATTTCCCACTCAATTTTGCCCCCTGATCAAGAATATGAAGGCGGATTTCTGAAATCACGCATGATTTTTGAGATATTAGGAAAATACACGATTATGGGGCATTCCGAAGCACATGAGGGGTGTTTCAATAGCTCCCCTTTGGGAACATTTGTCCCCGAATGTATGCATGAAAGAAGTAATTATGAAGCTTTCAGCTTGACATGGATGCAATAAATGCACTTAAACATCATACTCAAAAAGTTTCACATATATGCATCAAAATCATCAAGACTTGTCAACATGAACATGTATGTATGCAAAATGATATGAGGGATGAAGCTTAAGACTTGAAATCATGGTTAGGACTTAATGAATTACCTTCGACTTAAGTAGAGTGAAAGAGGTATAGATATCACTTTTTCATGTCCGCTTCGACTTCCTATAGGGCACTTTCAACTTTTTGATTCCTCCAAAGGACCTCAATGGATGCTACACATCTACATGAACCCCATACAAATAATGATGCCATATTTTCAAAGAAACACCACGGTCGCTAATTCAAGATCATGGGTGGGACAATTACGCTCATGGACCTTTAGTTGCCTAGAGGCATATTCTATAACCTTGCCATTTTGTATCTAAACACAGCCCAAAGAAATCCTTGAAGCATCACAATAAAACACAAACCCTTCTAGCCCTTTCAGTAAAGCCAAAATAGAAGCGGAGATGAGCTTGTCCTTCAAAGTCTGAAAATCCTTTCCACATTCATCGATCTAAACAAATCTGTGGTAGTATCACGCTAAACCCAAGAGACTCCTAATATCCGTCAGAGTCAAGGGCCTAATACAATTCCTTATCACCTCCACCTTCTAAGGGTCCACTTTAATTCCATCACCCGACACCACATGCCCTAGGAATGCAACCTCTTTCAACCAAAATTCACACTTTTCATATTTAGAAAATAACCTCTCATCCCTCAAAGTTTGCAACCCGACCCTCAAATGATTTACATATTCTTCTTTACTCCGAGAATAAATTAATATATCATCGATATATACCACCACAAACATATCAAGGTAGGATTTAAAGACCCTATTCATGATATCCATAAATATTGTCGGTGTATTAGTCAAACCAAAGGATATTACCATAAAATCAAAGTGCCTATACCTAGTCCGAAAGGCCGTCTTAGGATTATGACACTCCTTCACCCTCACTTGGTGGTATCCGGACCAAAGGTCAATCTTAGAAAAGTGACTAGCCCTTTGTAGTTGATCAAAAAGGTCATCTGTTTTAGGTAGATGATGGTTGTTCTTTACAGTGACTCTATTGAGTTGCCGGTAGCCGATGCACATTCAAAGGGAACCATCCTTTTTCTTTACAAATAACAGAAGTGCACCCTAAGGTGACTTGCTAGGCCTTATGAAACCCTTCTCCACAAATCTTTCAATTGGTCCTTCAACTTTTTTAACCCCGCCGGGGCCATATAGTAAGGAGGAATATAAATGGGTTGTGTATCGGGGAGGAAGTCTATACCAAAGTCTATTTCATGTAACCAAAGTCTACAATCAATGGAAGCATGATATTCATGTAACCAATCCGTCCCAAGAATAATGTCAAAATCCACCATGTCAAGTTCAATAAAATCACAAGGCAAGACTTTATGCAATATAGACACGGCACAACCCCTATAGACTTTTCTAGCAACAATGGACTCACCAATGGGGGTAGAAACTTCATAAGGTTCACAAAACAGTTCAGAGCACACATGGAGCTTAGTAGTAATAAAAGGAGTAATGAAAGAAAGAGTGGCAGCTGCATCCAACAATGCGTATACATCATAATCAAAAACCTTTAACATACTGGTAATGACATCGGGCACCTCATGTAATCCTTGCCTCCCTTGAAGAGCATAAAGTCGATTCTGATGTGGAGCACCCGCTTGTTGGCCACTTTGAGCTATTTGATCAACATAACCACCTTACCCTTAAGGATGACCATCCTCGCCCTTGTTTTGAGTATAGGGGCAATCAGCAAGCTTGTGGCCTACTTTCCCATACCCTTAACAAGCATTCAAATCCCTCCAGCACTTACCATGATGATTCCTTCCATATTTTGGGCATCTTGGAAAACTTGCCCCACCATTGCCGCCTTGGACCTTAGGTTAGGCACCCCATCATTAGCAAGTCTCTTGTTTGGAGCACTAGAGGACCTTTAACCTTAGAACTTGTGACCTTGTTGAAAATGGCCATCATTGGCACCTTGGAAGCCACCCTCAAACTGAACCCTCTTGGACTCCCCACTTCTTCTCTTCCTAAGTTTCTCCCTCTCAAGTTGTTCTGCATATGTCATGAGTCGAGATAAGTCCATATCACCCACAAGCATAGCGGTTTGGCACTCTTCATTCATCAAATTGGACACCCCCCGACATAAACTTGTTCATTCTTGATCTAGGATCGACAAACAAATAAGGAGCATACTTTAAAAGCTTGTTGAATTTGAGGGCATACTCCCTCACACTCATGGAGTCTTGCTTAAGATTCATGAACTCTGTCACTTTTGCCTCTCTCAACTCAATAGGGAAGAACCGGTTAAGGAAGGCAGCTTTGAACTCGTCCCAAGGAATAACATCATCGTTTCTCCTTTCCAATCTCCGTTGAGTAAACCAAATTTGGGTCATACCCTTGAGTTGGTAAGCCGCTAATTCCGCCTTCTCCTCTGAATTTACCCCCACTATGGATAGTACCTTATACACCTCATCGATAATTTCTTAGGATCTTCCTTCGGTTTGGAATCATGAAAGTCTGAATCGGAGGGTTCATCCTTGTGAAGTCCCCTATTTTTTTGAGGCTAGAGTAGGAGCACGAGGAGCTTGGGCCCCTTGGTTCAATTGGTTGGTCATAGCATAATCCAACATAGTAATGGCATTTTGGAACTAAACTTGGGTAGCCCCTCCATCTTAAGGAGTGGGATGAGCCGGTTATCTCTCGAGTGCATGGGCCCTCGTTGGCCTTCCTCTTAGTAGTGGCATGATCTGAAAGAGAAAAAAAATGTTCTTTAGGGGAAGAAGCCTTACCTTTACATCTAAAGCATGACATAGCTCATGAAGAAGTGAAATATTTCCTAAAATGCCTTATAGTCTCATATTCATAGTCGTGACGTGCTTCACAACTATGAACAGGCCTATAATAGGTGCGGTGCATTGGAATTCCGAGAACTATTATCAACCTAGTACTCTGATAACAATCTTGTCAGGACTCAAGCCCAGGGCCTAGACGTGACACGGCAAATGGAGAACTCGAAGGAATCCCTAACAAGCCTCTTAGCATATCTCACTCACATCATAGGTTGCGGAAGAAAATTAAGATAACAACAAGTGATAATACATCATAAGGAAAGTGGTACTAAAAGAGTCTTTCATAATAACATAGGCATAAAAAGAGTCAAACTCAATATATGAGATTCACATCCTACAACAGCTCTACTAATAGATAGAGCAGGGGCTAAGAAATTTCCCATGCTCACCCTCGTAGATAAGTATCCAAAATATAGATAAAGCCTTACATAAGCATAAAGGAAGATAGATATTTTCCCCGGATATGAGGACTCACCGAAAGCTAACTTCAAAGAACTGGCTAGCCACATGGTGGAGGAGGATCAATAGAAGCTCCGGTCCCTACATAGTGATATCATGTACGCATAGAGTATGTGTTAGTGTTTAGAATATACTAAGTATGTGGGATACAATGCAACAAGCATCATCAGCATAATAGTCAAGATGCGTAATCATAGTCAATAGACATGATCTCAATATGACATATATAATAAATACTTAGGTATAACATGATTGAGAAAAATTGTACTTGCATAGCTTGCTCAACACAATAAAGTGACATGATTACTCCACCTAAATACCTTGAACTAGAGGGTGAGGCATACAACATAGTTCATAACCCCATCTAGTAGGTAATGGGAAGTACATGAGGGTGAGGCATACGACATAG
>JAABOM020022519.1:0-18269 GCA_011800125.2 Solanum clarkiae
TGTACTGAATATGTAAGGCAGCAAATACTGTATATGAAATAACAACTCAAATGAAACCATGCACTAGTGTAGAATAATAGACCACCTTTAGTTATACTTTGGGATCGAGTACTTTATGTTCTTTATATCACTTTACCTTTATTGTATAATCTGTGAACATCATGTACTGTAAATGACCATCTGATCAGTGGTGAACTGTATCGGGTTCGTCCCTTGCTAGGTTCTTCCTTAAACCCTGGGGCTACCCTCCGTAATAAGATGTTTCTCTGGATAGGTGATCTTCTACCCCTCGAAATATCGAGATTGTCCCTTTGCTAGGTTCTTCCTTAACCCCCTCGGGCTATGACTCGTGATAGGATCGTCCCTGGCTTGGTGTTACTTCCATCCCCTCGGGCTACCACCTATCAAAACTGTATACTGAATCTTTCAATTACCTTTGAGATTATTCTTTTGGTGGTCACAATAGTGGATCTATAAGGCTGTATATGCGATGTGTGACATGTAAATAATCATACAATACAATATGGAAATGAAGAGAGTATGTTACATAGACAATGGAATACGTATGAATTGAAGCAACTCATGAACTTTATTTAGCAACAAGAACTCATGTACTTAGTGTCCACATATGTATGTAACTTTGAAAATAACTATGTATATACAAGAGAATATGAATATGTGGAAGAGTGGACATATGGCTGATTCATATGTAGGAGTAGATAAATGCATTTACTTACCAAGGGATCTATGTTTCATGCCAAATGATATAAAATCAAGTAACCTTACACACCTCGTTGTACGACCTCGTTACTACCTTGGAGTGGCTGTGGTCTCCCTCAAATATTTAGCTACAGTATATTAAGCAATAAGACTAGTATTAGCAGCAATACAACACTTCTAGGTAGTCCAATATCATAAAAATGATCACTCGGAGAGCAAGCTTTCAACTAATGATGCAAGGACAACAAGCTTTCAACTAAAAATGATCACCCGGACAGCAAGCTTTCGACTAAAAATGATCACCCGGACACTTTTAGCTACAGTATATTCTTCAACCTTTTCACTTATAAACGTATTTTATAACAACCATTCTTATGTACATATCATGTACATCTTATTTTCAGACTCTTAACAGTCCTAAAACAGCCCACAAGGCACAACAAATAATAATTCTTCACAACATACAAACAAGTGGCATAACGTTACATCCTTTCACTACACTTTGACGCCAACAATCTCAAACTTGTTTTAACTTTTCCTAAATTGTTTCCAACACTTTTACCATATAAAACCAGTCTTAATATAGTCCAAAAACAGTCCCACAATAGGTTAAGGTCGTGGAACAACATATTATAGTTTTCAGCTTCCAAGTTTCTTTTAAAAGTGAAACTATGACGTTGTACAACAACTCATCTTTGTGGATTGTAAAAGTGGTGCAGCAGCTTAATTACATGACTAACAACCTATATATTGCTAGAATATAAGTCTTACTTCATAGTTCATCCAACAGTTATGAGAAAATCCTCTTGAACAACAAGAAACATTTACAACAATACTTAGGACACATGCTGTCTAGAATTTCCAGGTTAACATAGTAGTATATACTTTTTGTTTTACATGAAGAAACCATACTAGCAATATCTATAATTTTAACCATGTTAAGAACATCAAATTCTCTTCATAATAAAGTCCAAAATCAATATAGAAGTCACCAAAATAAAAGGCAAGTGTGCAGTAACTTTTTGGACACAAGCTGTCCAAAATTTCCAGCAAATTTCCAGCAAAGATACGATCATATATTTCTTGTTTTTTATGAAGAAATCATACTAAATACATAACTATAATTACTTACCTTTGCCTTATATATTCAGGATTCCCTTCAAAAGCCTTAGACAATTGAGTTTGCAGTTTCTGAAGTGAAATATAGAGAAGACAAAACACTTTAAGAAGGGTGAAACTTTATTCCCTAGTGGAATGATTTAGTGCTGCACTTAGCCCTTTTTTAAAGATCAAATTGGCCAACTTTGTCTTCCACTTTTGACCTGATAATGACACCCATTAATGATCTATTATTCCAGCATCTTATCCTAAAAAATTGGGCTTAATTGGGTCTCAAATCTGATGGGCCTTTGTTGCCAATTTCCAGCTTTCTTCTTAGTTTGTTTTGGGTCCAAATGGCTAAGTTGTTTGTAGAGTACTTAGGATGTTTTTATATTCTTCTTAGACTGAAAATAAGGTCCATTTATGATACTAAAATATGGGCCAAAGTTATACCCTTAACATGGAATTTATTCATAATCGAACTTGTACAAATTCAGTGTCTAGCCTCGTCTCCGCTTGGCTATCAATTATAAATAGGTGACTCTCCTACTAAATTATTAAGTTATACAATAACCTTAATTACTTACTTAGTTTAGGGCTGATATATCCTCAATTTAACACCCATACATATATACCCTCAACCCTCTTAAGCATTTCGACTCACATATCGCCCATTAATACGAGATTCATGCACTTGCAAGAATTGACTCTAATTTGACCGAACCATAACATGATTCATTTACATAACATTAGTACATCTAAAATGTGTGGTGTTACACATATGCTTCTCAAGTTGTGCAAATTCCCTCACTGGAAAGAAGTCCCTCATACTCACTCAAAAGATTTTAGAATTCAGGGACTAAGGAAGCAATCTCACTCTTACAATTGAAATTCAACCATACTGACTAATACCTTATGCTTGCCTCTATACTCATCTTCTAACTTGGTGATAAAGTGGAGTTGGATCACTTTAGGACTATAGGCTTGTAACATAGGTTCAAGGTGCTTTGGTGTGGTATTTTGGGCAAATAGTGACTAAAAGCTATCCTTGAACCATGTTTACTAACACTTTTTGCTTTCATCATCCAACCCTTTTTAATCACTCCATCCTTATTCTCCCGTTTTAAACTTTTCTCGAGTGTTTTCTTTCTCTTTTTCAGTTGTACCTCTATTTCAAACTCATTTTTGCTACTTTTTCTCAATTCAAGGCACTTTTCTTTTCTCTTTCTTCACTTGGTTCATTTTTTTATCAATTCAAGGAACTTTTCTTTTCTCTTTCTTCACTCGGTTCCTGTTTTTTAATTTCTTTCCTGATTTTCCAACTAACCAACTTATTATTATTACTTTACCACAATAAGGGCCACCCTCAATTTAGGCTTTTAGCCTCGGGTAGTGTACATAATATCTATGCCTCAAACCAGGGCCACCAACTACAGCCACCCTCAACTTAGGACTTTGGCCTCAATTAAGGTTCATATGTTCAAGGATAGACCAGGGCCAATGTCAAGGCATTTCACCAAATAAGGTTAAGTCAACAATGTCAAGAAAAAATGAGTGCAAGAAGCTCAAAAATTGAGAACAAGGGATTCACTCACTTATTTGGTGGGTCATTTAGGCTAAAAGTGGTTTCACTTAAAGAATAAGGGCCTAAGATCTTTTCCATATCCACTACATCACCCAAAACAAACTTAAAGTAACAAAGCTAGTTTTGAGTCCATACTGGATGCATGAATACAGCAAAATAGGCTCACAATACATATAACATTTGCATCACAATCAAGTATAGACACACAGGTCATGCTTTCAGCCTTAGCTTACCTTCACAATATCAGAACAAACATTGCCATATTCTCACAAATGTATGAATGCATCGATAATCACAACCTCGAAAAACTTTGAGGGTACCCAATTTTTCATCAAAAACTCAAAGAACAGTTAAAAGCTATATATATACCAACAGAAAACATTACTATGCATTTATAAATTATCTACACTCCCTAAAACATACCAGTTCAACAGAAAATTAATCATTCATAAGAAAAAAGAAGTATGGCAAGAAAAACTTGGGATCAAGAATAGGGGAAGTTATGGACTTGAGACTACTTAGACTTCGCCTTAATCTATAAACTCCACCACCCCACCAAAATATGATACTTTGTCCTCAAAGTAAAAACAAAAAAAATGAAAAACAAATATGATAACATAGAAATATATATACATACATTAAAAACCAAAAACTAACATTCACAATATAAGTTCAAACAACATCCAACATAAGAATATGTAAACACAACCAAAAACCAACATAATATAAAGATTGTCTAAAAAGAGAACAAAGTATCCAACATCACAAAATAAAAATTGATGTCAAAAGAAGTCA
Source organism: Solanum clarkiae (assembly GCA_011800125.2). Taxonomy (NCBI): domain Eukaryota; kingdom Viridiplantae; phylum Streptophyta; class Magnoliopsida; order Solanales; family Solanaceae; genus Solanum; species Solanum clarkiae. The sequence goes on from JAABOM020022519.1 coordinate 4,202, forward strand.
AACATCATGGTGCATCAAGCACTGGTCTTTAGCTGGTCTGTGGGGTCCCAGGCTTCTTCTCCTCTGTAGAAGTACCGAAAGTACCCTCTCCAGGTGGGGTGCACTGCGTTTTCTCTCTCTGAATAACTGCCAACAAAAGCAACTCCTTTACCACCTCCTTATATATGGGCTCCTCCTCCTGTCTTAGCTTTTTCGAGGTTGGCTCTGGGTCATCACTCTACTCAAGGGGCCTCTTCCCATAGGTGTCCGGATGGTCTGTGAGCCTGTCAAATGCCTCATCACAAACTGGTGCTACCTCTAGGGACGGAATAGGGGCTGCCAACATTTGTAATAAGTCGGCCTTGAACTTGGCCAAATCCTCAGTAACTGCTCTCGTGTTGGTAGGCCTAGCCCCCTCAAGCCTCTTATGGACTCTAGTCTCAAATGCATCGACCTATGCATCCACCTCTTGGACTCTCTCATCAACTACATCTCTAGCAAATGCCTTCATCCTCTCCTTTGAGTCCCGAGTAGTCTGATCAATTAATGGCTGGACCCGTGCTGATAACTCACGTAGCCTGCCCTCTGCTATAGCCATTGTGCGTAATAAAGCCTGAAATGCAGCAGCAGAGAAAAGAGGCTCAACCAGTAAATTAGATGCTGCTGGTGCTAGAGTGCTGGAGGATGGTGTAGACTCATTCTCAATCGTTGTTGTAGGATTTGCAGTAGTCGGAGTAATGCCGGTAGTAGCTGGAGGCAAAACTGGAATTTGAGGCCCCATTAGGACTAGCTCTGGGATAGCTGGAGGAATAGCTCTCTATAGGGCTATTGGGTTCTCATCAACCTTGATTAGGCTGGGGTCAATAGTACACAAAGACTCTACATAAGGGTCCAAGTGAAGAGAAACCCATGCACTAGCTTCCTTGCAAAATCTATGAATTAGAATGGGGAATGGCAATGCTTGCCGAGTGTGGACCACAGACTCATGGATCTGTTCTGACATAACATGAGCCCAATAAATTTCATACCCTGCCAAGATGCTCGCCAACAACACGACTCTCTCTAATGTGATCACATTATCCATGAATGTGGGTTTGATGCGCCAATGGATAATAGACCACAAAAACATTGCCTAAATGAAAGATGGGACTTCAAGATATGCTTCGCATGGTTTGTAACCCATATCATCTCAACACCTTTCTCAGCCCGGCATCATTCTGATTAACTGCTTTCCTCATGTCTGTCATCCTATGATCATATTCTGCTATGGAGTGTGGGGCTTTGTAATTAGGTCCGAATTGCACCCTTCCAATAGTCTCTGCTGAGATGTCGACAACCTCACCCCTGATCATGACTTTACTCAACTGTGGTGCATCAATGGGCTTCATATGCCTCGAAAGGTTGCCACGTACAATCTTATAGTAAGAGTCATAGAACTCTTGAACCAGGAAAGGGGCGTACTTTCCTAGCACTTATGATAACCATCCTAACCCATGGTGGTCAATGTCAGCATCCAAACTTGGCATACCTTTCAACCCTGAGTCTTTCAACCTTGCTTCCTCATGAAATCTTCGCACCAGCCTCCCTTGACTCTTAAGTTCCAGTCCCTTATCATAGATATCTTTCATTCCAAGAACATACCATTTGCGGTTAGCTGACGGTTAGGAATGGACTTCCTCCTATTGGGTTTGGGAGGTGCTATCGGACTCTGACTCGAAGCCGAAATGTGAGGGAGTCATCTGTGGCAAGTTTCTATCTAACCTGTCCCTGTTACCCTATTGTTCCTCCTCTTCAGTCTGCGAGGAACTACTAACTTCCATGGGTGTCTGTGCTGCAAATGCCCGAGTTTTGGGTCTATTGACTTCCGCGTCTACCGTGACACTATGGACTTCAATAGAGGCCTCTGAATGCTAGGTCTCGGAGGATTCATCCATCAACCTCCGTTTGAGAGTTCGAATTGCACGTTTATCTTTAGGGGGCATTTTATCTGCAAACAATCCACAAAGCAACATGTAAGTTCAAGATGTTTGATCCATTAAAACACATAACAAATAATAAGAAATAAAAACAAATCAATAGTAAATATCCATTGACCTATGAGTCATATACTACCCTCGTGGAACTAGTATGCCTTAAAAATATGCTTTCTGATCTCATATACGAGACACAGTTATGACTCATAGGATAACCTACAAGTTATAGTCTGGGCTCATAACCATGTACAGAAACATTTTTCAGAATTCAAGTGAGCTTTTGAGACCCTCACTCCGACTCATAGCAGGCACTATGAGTTATATGTGAATCTCGTATGAGAAACTTGAAGGAACCACATATGACAGATGCTTTCTACAAGGGATCACTATGACTCATATAGGGACTTACGTGTAGGAGTGCCTCTTAGCTGACTGCAGAAAGCATCTGTAGTGCCTAACATTTTCCCATGCAAAGCACAAAACAAACACACACAATCTAACATCCTTGGCACACAATAACAATATCAAATACTTGGCACATAAGCAATCACTTTAATAGTATTAGAAATTCAGAATGACCATATTCCCAAAGAATCAGAAGTAGTTCACATAATGTCAAGCACACTGAAAACTATATACAGCCTAAACTCATTCTTGACATCTATAAGCATTCCCTAGGGATGCAATTTCCATTCAAACTATTTCAATCAAATCCCATAGGTTAAGATATGTAAAACACACTCCCACTTCTCAGATTCCAATTTCGACAATAATTTAGACCATAACTGGGCAACAATCACACAATACATCCCATGAATCATAAATTTCACATTCATCATCACCCATTCAAGAATTTCACACGATTCGGTTCACAACCCAACTCTTCAAAGCCCAAAAATTGTATATTACAAGTTTAGTTCAATGATCACTATATAACATGATTTAAAATGATCAAGCAAAGCACACATTCATATGGGAAAAAACTCACCACAAAAGATTGCAAATTTTAACCACGGAGCTTACTGATTGATTGGAGAAGAAAACCAAAGCGAAAGAAATCAAAAAACACGCCGAAAACCGTAGAAATAGTGTCTTCATCAAAATTTTCACCAGGAAATAATATAGGTAGCTAAGATGTTGATCAAAAAATGATATGGGTGATGGAATGCGGTTTTCAGTCGCCTTAGGGTTTTGTAAAATGAATTTAGGGATCAAACTCTATTTTGACCCCCTTTTAAATGAAACTGGGTCAGCCTCTTAAAACTGCAGATCGAGGCCACAATACCCCGGCTACAAGTCTGAAACGACCCCAAAAAAATTTTCAAAAATGTGCCTTGGAAGTGCTCGGAATCTTGTTTTCCGTATATCTAAAAATCCATTTGGAATTTGGAAAATACAGTTAGGGTAACAAGGGTCTAACCTCGAATTTAAAGAAAAGAATCGAATTATGAAATTTCACTTGGTGCAATTTCCAGTAGGCATCTGCAACCTCTCTGAGACGTGGGGAGGTGTTATTTCTTCACTGTCTTTTCCTACTTCATCTAGATTTTTCTAAATGTTGGACCTATGTTTTCCTAAATGTATTTTCATCTATACTTAGCCTTATTTCATCCTCATATTATCCAAAACATTCCCAATATTTCGCTAAACACTTAGATTCATTTCTAACCCTAAACTCAAGACCAATCCTAATAATTTCTTGAAGGATTTTATTCAAGCTTCAAGTCTCCATCTTCAATCTCTTTCAAGGGGCCTCCAAAGCTAAGGTATGTGGTGTTGAACCAGCCCGAACCCTATTTTTACTAATATTTCATGATTTAAAGTTGATTTTACATGTGGATTTTGTATATTGAGAAATTTACTGCACAGTGATTTTAGTTCATGAAAGTATGGTTACTTTAGCATGTTTTGAGCTCCAAATCTTGGATTTATTGTTAGATTTGATAAGGGGTTTTGAAATGGATGTCATGAGTGTGTTGCAAGGTGTTGATTAAAGATTTTTCCACTGTTTTTTTGCATGATTTCATCTCCAAATTGCATGCTCTTTTACCCTCATTACACAACCCCAATGTATTTGATAAAATGTCTGGTTATGTTTTCTTGAGGAATTGAAGGTCCAAAGCATGACATATGATATGAATGATATTATGATGATGAAATGAGCTTATGTACAAGATTATTCCTACATGATGTATTGCATTAGAGATTATGATGAATCCTATATAAAGTGTTGCATAAATCATGCCTGATCCGGGGGGACAAGAGCCCGGGTAACCTAGAATGAGGGTCAATACTCATCTCCACCTAGGTGATGGGGTGGAAACATTACCAACCTAGAATGAGGGTTAATACTCATCGCTACCTAGGTGATGGGGTGGCAACATCACCAACCTAGAATAAGGGTTAATACTCATCTCTACCTAGGTGATGGGGTGGCAACATCACCAATCTACCGATGGGTTTGTACATTGGAAAGCTAGCTTAGTCTCTTCATCACATATAATATCCTATATGAACATGGATTACCTAAGCATATTTTACTTATGCATTGACCATACATGTCATATTGCTATATTATGCCTATTGCCTAATGTTATGCATTTTGGATTATGATGCCTATCTATTGTTGCATTGCATCCCACATACTTAGAACATTCAAACGTACTAACGCATACTCTTGCCTACATGATATGACCTTGTAGGAAATAGTGCCCAAGTTGATCATCCTCCTCAACATGGCTAGATGGTGTTATTCCAAGCTTGTTGGTGAATCCTCCATTTCGGGGACTTTGTTTTATTCTTTTCCTCTTATCTATGTATTGAGACACTATCTTATGTTCTATTCGGATATGAGGCTGAGGCCAGTTACTTTGTCTTGACCCCCACTCTATCTATGTATTTAGAGGTGTTTGTTGGACATCTTGTGTAATATTTTTGAGCTTTGACTCTAGACTCTTGATCATGGCGTTTATGCAAGCTTTCCCTTAGACTCATTGTCCCTATTATCAATCTATGTGTTTTTGTATGCTTTCACGTCCAAGGATGTATAATGACAAGTTGAGAGGCTTTTTTGGGGTACCTTCGGGTTTCACATTCGCCGTGTTACGTCTAGGCCCTAGGCTTTGGTCGTGACAAACTTTGTATCAGAGCACTACGTTGATAGTTCCTCAGAGTCCAACACACTGCATCGATTAGAGTCCTATTCATGGTTGTAAAGCACGCCATGACTATGAATAGGAGGCTATGAGGCGTTTCATGAAATATTTTCCCTCTTCATATCCTAAGTCATGCTAAAAGTGGTGATAAGTATTCCCTCTCTAAAAATTATTCTTTGCTATGCTAGATCATGTCGAATACTAGAGGAAGATGGGCCCAAACTCTCGAGGAGCAACCTAGCAATGGTGAGCTCAGGGATGCTCTTACTATGCTTGCCTAGGTGGTGGCCAACCAAGTCCATTAAGGGGCCCAAGCCGCTTATGCTACTACATCGAGAGCTAGATAAGGGACTTCATGAGCATGAATCCTCTAGTTTTCTATGGGTCAAAGTTGGATGAGGATCCACAAGAGTTTATTGATGAAGTCTATACAATCTTGTCAATCATGGGTATTGGGCCAAATGAGAAGGCGGAGTTAGCGGCATACCAACTCAAGGGGGTGGCCCAAATTTGGTTTGATCAATGGAAAGGTGAGAAGGGTAATGACTATATAGTGCTTTGGGAGGAATTCAAATTGTCCTTCCTTAATCGGTTCTTTCCTCTTGAGCTTGGGGAAGCAAAGTTGGTTGAATTTATGAACTTAAAACAAGGTGGTATGAGTGTGAGAGAGTATGCCCTCAAATTTAATCAACTTTCAAAATATGCTCCTCATTTAGTGGCTGACCCTAGGTTAAGGATGAATAATTTTGTTATGGGGGTCTTTGATTTGGTAAGTGAAGAGTGCCTATTCTCCTTGCTTATTAGTGATATGGACTTGTCTCGTTTAATGACATATGCCGAGCAAATGGAAGAAGAAAAGTTGAGAAAGAGGAGGGGCCATGAGGCCAAGAGAGCTCGTATTGGGGGAAAGCACCATAAGGGTGGTCGATTCCATCAAGGCTAAGGGCCTCCTCATGCTACAAATAGGGGGTTTGCCAATGACTTTCCTAGGCCTCAAGGTGTTGGTGATGTGTGTACTACATATGGGAAGAGTCATTAGGGCCCATGTTTGAAGGGTTCCAATGCATGTTTTGAATGTGGGGAGTTTGTTCACAAGAAGGTAAATTGTCCTAGAAACCACGGGAAGTTTTGAGGTGCAAATGCGGTTCCATTGGGTAGAGGTGGTCCTCAAGGTAGTGCCTTAAGGAACAACCAATTCAATGCTCTACATGGGAGACAAGGTGCTGGTGAGTCCTCAATGTTGTTACCGGTATATTGAAAATCTTTTATCTTGATGTATATGCTTTGATTGATCCTGGTGCCACCCTTTCCTTTGTTACCCCCTTTATTGCTAAAAAGTTTCATGTTGAGTCGGAGTTGTTGCATGAGTCATATGAGGTGTCTACTCCTATTGGTGCATCTATTGTTGCTAGGAGGGTGTATAAAAATTATCCGATTTACATCTTGCATAAAATCCCACCTTGTGATCTTGTTGAATTATGGTTGATTTTGATGTTATTTTTGGGATGGATTGATTGTATGCATACTATGCTTCTATCGATTGTAGGACCCATAGGGTCAAGTTTCAATTTCCAAATGAACTCATCCTTGAGTGGGAAAGTCATGATGTAATAGGGAGGGGTAGATTCATCTCATGCATTAAGACCCATAGGTTGATTTTCAAGGGTTGTTTGTATCATCTTGTGAGAGTCAAAGATGTAGAGTCCAAAGTCCCTTTCATTGAGTCGGTTCAGGTTGTAAATGAATTTCTTGATGTCTTCCCAAATGACCTTTCGGGTGTCCCTCCCGAAATGGAGATAGATTTTGGCATACATCTCCTTCCCGACACCCAACCTATCTCCATTCCCCCTTATTGTATGGCTCCGGTGGAGCTAAAGGAGTTAAAGGAGCAATTGAAAGATTTGTTGGAGAAGGGATTTATTAGAACCAGCCAATTATCTCGGGGTATACCGATGTTGTTTGTAAAGAAGAAACATGGGTCACTTAGAATGTCCATTAACTACCGGCAATTTGATAGGGTCACTATAAAGAATAGATGTCCTCTTCCAAGGATTGATAACTTGTTTGACCAATTGTAAGGGGCTATCTTTTTCTCTACGATTGATCATCGGTCCGGGTACCATCAAGTAAGGGTGAGCGAGTATGATATTCAAAAGATTTGGGGATCCCATTTCCGTACCCACCCAAGATATGCTTATTGGACTCTATGTATTACCGAGCGAAAATTATCGAGGTATTCTTGTAAATAGATATAATCCATGTAATCGCAGAAACTATCAAAATCAAAAGGCCTTACGAACTAGGTACGAGCATTATGAATTTTTGGTGATGTCCTTTGGATTGACTAATGCGCCGACCATCTGTAACATCCCACATCTTTCAATACTAGTACTATGCAAATTAAACATGATATGGCTTGGTCAAATTAGTGCTCATTTTTAAAAGCGCTTGAATCTCAAATTAGAGGGCGATATGTATGTCTAATGCTAAAGAGGATCGAGTATAAATAAGTTATAAGTAAAATTGAGGAGATCATGACCCTAAATAAAGTGAGAGAAGTGACGTGCTTATAGGACTTACGAAGATATCAGATGAGTCACCTACTTAGCTTAAATTTGCTAGCTAAACAGAGATGAGGCCCGACGTCAAATTTGTCCAAGTCCTATTATGAATAAAGTCTGTGTTAAGGGTGTAACTTTAGCCCATGTTTTAGCATCACAAATGGACTATATTTTCATTCCAAGAATAATATAATGGGCCCAAGTACAACAAAACTCACCTGGTCAATTGGGACAAAACTAACTAAGAGAATGGAAAAATAATGGATAGCAAAGGCCCATCAATTTGGAGCCCCTTAAGGCCCAAGTGAAAGGGGAAAATGGTACATTACTAACTTGATAAAAAATGTCCTAAAACGTAAAAGAAAGTCGCCAAAGTAATCCCTTAAAAGGGGTTACAAGCAGCACCTTTAACTCATTCTTAGACTTGGAAATTTCAACTTCCAAAAAGGTTCTTCGTTATTCTTTCTTGACTTTGTAAAGTAGCCAAAAGAAGCTCTTAGGGTTCTTCAAGAGGCCCTCAACCTTTAAGTTAAAGGTAACTAATTATAGTTGTGTGTTTATTAAGGTTTTTTCATGAAAAACAAGAGACTATGTTAGTTAGGTATATGCTGAAACTTTTGCACAACATGTGTTCCAAGGGTTGTTATAAACTTTTCTTATTTTTTGGGAGATTTTCTCTTCTTTGTTGGATTGATCATGAAAGAAGGTTACTTTTTATTAATTTGTTTCAGTTTTGTAATGATGTATAAAGGTTGTTGCACTGTTTGGTTATACGTAAACAATCGAGGTTTAACGTGTTATCCTAAGTGTGTTGTTTGTAGAAATTGTATGCTGATTGGTTGAGGACTATGGTATCACCTCCTCCACCTATTTTGAGGACTATTTTTAAACTATTTTTGGGCTATTTTTATGTATAAATATCATGGGGACAATTTGGGTGAAGTTGGTAATAGTTTGGAATTGTTGACGTCAAAATATAGTGAAGGGATGTAACATTATGCCACTTATTTGTATGTTGCGTAGGATTGTTATGTGTTGTACTTTGTGGGATATTGTAAGTCTATTATGGCACTTAAATAGGATGCACATGATATTATGAGAATGTGTATTGGAAAATACAAGTAGTGGCAGAAAGGTTGAAAGAATATGCCCGGGTTTATAATTATCCCCTTGCTACCTGTATTTTTTTTTATGAGATTGAGCTGCCAAGATGTATCTATTGGCTGCTAATACTAGTTTTATCACTTACTATGTTGTGGATAAAAATTTGGAGGAAGGGAAGGTTATCTCGAGGTAGTAGCAAGGTCGTACAGCAAGGTATGTAAGGCTACTTGATTTCATATTATTTGGCATGAAACATAGATCCCTCCTTGGCATATAAAGGCACTTACCAACTCTGACACAACTATTAACCATTTCTTAACTCTTTAACATGTTCATATACTCCGTCCATAGTCACCTTTAAATCTGCATACATACTTGGATACCAGGATAAACGAGTTCGTTCTACTAAATAAAGTTCATGTGTTGTTCTACTTCCTATGCATTTCATTATTTGTGTAACCTACTCATTTCATTATGGTGTTGTCTTTTCTGATTATTTACATGTCATATGTTGTAACTATAGTCCTACATCTCCAATATTATGACCACCGAAAAATCATCTCAAAGGTAATTGAAAGATAAAGTAAAGTATATTGCTTGTTGATTGGTGGTAACCCGAGGGGTGGAAGAATCACCTAGATAGGTTTGATCCTATCACGGGGGTAGCCCAAGGGGTGAAAGAAAAATCCTAGCTAGGGTTGATCCCTAAATAGATTTACGACTGATCAGCTGATCATTTGTGTTATATCTTGTGCATATATTATATAGTAAAGTTAAAGTAATAAAAAGAACATAAAGTACATGATCCCACAGTATAACTAAAGGTGGTCTCTTATCCTACACTAGTGCATAGTTTCTTTTGAGTTATTACTTCATATACAGTATTTCCTGCCTTACATATTTAGTACATTATCTCGTACTAACGTCCCTTATGGGTGACCTGCATTTCATGCTGCAAGTATGGGTACTAGTAGATCTCCCCAGTAGGAGTACAGGATATCCAGCTGATGTTACTAAGTTCAGGGTTTCTTCGGAGCTTTGCGTGTCTAGAGCTTATATTTTTGTGTTGTATAATTAGTCAAGGCGGGGCCTATCCCGACATTTATCAAAAACTTTTCCTTATCTAGAGGCTTTGTAGACTATGTAAATTAAAGTGTGGTCATCTCTCGTACCTTAGACGTGGCCCCAACAGCCTAGCCAAATGCATTTTCTTTTGGCTTGTTATTACTCTTTACTTTCTTAAAGGCATGTCAAATGTAGAAATCCCTTATAACATGTATTGAAAGCGTACAGATGCAGGTTGGTTCACCCAGGACTTATTGGCAACGGGTGCCAGTCCACCTTAATGGGACTTTAGGCGTGACAAAAGTGGTATCAGAGTGGGCCGTCCTAGGGAGCCTACAAAGTTGTGTCTATATAGAGCCTTGTTTATCGATGTAGTTTTCACTACATTTATAGGTAGGAGGCTACGTGGCATTTAGGAGTATTTACTTTCTTTTCATTCTTTAGATTGTGCCATAGATTCAAGTGTAATAGGTGCATTTTCTCTAACCCCTAAATTGTCTTGTACAACAAGTATGCCAGAAACCAAGAAGAACAAAGGTAAAGGAAAGGGAGTAGAACTGGTGGTTGGTATACCCAGTCAGGCGAGACAACGAAATGAGGTTCAAGAGGAGTCTTTATCACAGACATCTCCAACTCCTCCAGCTCCTGATGAACCCAAAAGTAGTGAAATTCCCCCCAGAACCACCTATCGATGCTACCGTGCAAGATCTGAGAAAAGCAGTCCAACTATTGACTCGTATAGTTGTTGGCCAAGGTCAACGATAGGAAGGTCCAGTTATAGGTGCAGGTGGTGCGAATAGGGTAGCTGGCAAAGGATACGTGATTTCCTTAATTTGGACCCTCCATCCTTCACTAGGTTAGATCCTAATGAAGATCCCCCAGACTTTATTGATCAGACTCAATGCACTTTATATATTATGCATGTGAGTGGTACAGAAGTTGTCGAGTTAGCGACATATAGGTTGAAGGTGTGGCTATATTGTGGTATGAATCTTGGATGCAATCTAAGGGTATAGATGCACCTCCAACTACCTAGAAGGAGTTCAAAGAGGCATTTCTTGACTATTACTTGCCATTAGAGATCCGAGAGGCCCGTGCAGATAAGTTCTTGAATCTCCACCAAGGGAATATGAGTGTGAGGGAGTATAGCCTTCAATTTAATTCCCTGGCCCGGTATACTCCTAATGCAGTTGCTACTATGGCAGATAGACTTCATCGATATGTGGATAGATTAGATACATATCTAGTTAGAGACTGTACCATTGCTTCCCTGAACAAAGACATAGATATAGTAAGAATGCAAGCTTTTGCACAGAAATTGGAGGAACAGAGGCAAAGAAGAAGGATACAAGAGTTAGAAAGGGCGCAGTCCAAGAGGGCCAGGTCTACAGGACTGTTTATACCGTCCCATGGTGAGCTTAGGCCTTGGTTTTCTAATAGACCACCTAGGCCATAGTTCCCCTACCCTATAGTCAGTGCTCCACCACAACATCAGGGGTCAAGGAGAAATCATCTTAATCCAAGAAGTGAAGGGCAAGGCACTCGGACACTAGGATATTCAAAATGCCAGCAAATGACCCTTATGCAGCCTTGTAAACAGTGTGAAAGAAGTAATTCAAGTACATATCATGTTGGGACAGACGCTTGTTATTGATGTGGTACGCCAGGGCATATGATGAGAGATTGCCTGAGGAGACCTATGGCTGATATAACACAACCTACTGGATCAGTTGTTGCATCATCATCATCAGTTTCTCCATTAGGTAGGGGTCAACAAGCACCTATGGATCATGGTAGAGGTGTAAGAGGGGCAGCTAGCTCGAGCGGAGTCCAGAATCACCACTTATGCTCTAGGGAGTCGGTAAAATTTGGAAGCCTCACCCGATGTTGTCACAGGTACATTGTTAATCTTTTCATATAATGTATATGCATTAATTGACCCTGGTTCTACACTATCATATATTACCCCACTAGTTGCTGGGAAGCTTAAGAGAACACCCAAATTATTGAACAAACCATTTGAAGTGCCTACACCGACTTGTGAATCTATTATGGCTAGAAGGGTTTATTATGATTGTCTAGTAACTTTTGGTGACCATGACACATTTCCTGGCCTTATTGAGCTAGAAATGGTGGAATTTGAAGTTATAATGGGTATGGATTGGTTAGCTTCTTGCTATGCCACTGTGGATTGCCGAACTGAGGGAGTGTACTTCCACTTTCCAAATGAGGCATGTGAAAGGAGCTTCCAAAAGATGAAAAACAAGCTAAATTATGCACCTGTGCTAGTACTTCCAGAAGGCACCGAGGGGTGTGCAGTGTATTGTGATGCTTTAGGAGTTATCTTAGGGTGTGTACTGACACAACATGGTAGGGTAGTTGCTTATGCATCTAGACATGTACGACCATATGAAAAAAACTATCCAACACATGATCTTGAGCTAGCGACGGTTGTGTTTGCTCTTAAAATATGGTACCACTATTTGTATGGGGTTCACTTGATATATATCCTGATCATAAGAGCCTGCAATACATCTTTAAGTAGAAAAACCTAAGCTTAAGAAAGCAGAGAAGGCTAGAGCTAATAAAGGATTATGACGTTTATATACTTTACCACCCAGGGAAAGGAAATGTGGTAGCCGATGCTCTGAGTTGTAAGGAAATCATGAATACTCGTGACCAGGCCATGGTAAGTCAAAGAGTGGATAAGAATCTACGAAAACTAGCTAATTTTGGAGTTCGCCTTCTTGAAACTTCAAAGCAAGGGGTTGCTGTGCATAATGCTATGGAGTCTTCATTGGTGATGGAGGTGAAAGAAAAATAGTTCGAGGATACTATTTTGCGATGAATTAAGGAAAAGGTAAGTCAGGGTACGATGAAGGGCTTTGAAATTACACAAAATGGAGTACTTTATTGCCAAAATAGATTATGTGTGCCCGATATCAATGGATTAAGAAAGAGGATAATGGAAGAAGCCCGTCATTCCCGATATTCCATCCATCCAGGATCAACTAAGATGTACCATAACCTGAAGTGAATGATTTGGTGGGGAGGCATGAAAAAGGACCTTGCAGAATTTGTGGCTCAATGTCGAAATTGCTAAAAATGAAAGTAGAACACCAAAAGCAGGAGGTTATATGCAGTATATAGAGCTTCTAAAATGGAAGTAGGATATGATCAATATGGATTTTGTTACCGGGTTGCCTTTCTCATTTCAGAGATTTGACTCCATATGGGTAATAGTTGATAGACTCACAAAGTCAGCACACTTCTTGCCAGTCAGGAGTGATCATACAACTGAAAAGTATGCCAAGCTATACGTCAAAGAGATAGTTAGGACACATAGAGTCCCAATATCCATTATCTGTGATCGGGGGGCTCAATTCACTGTAAGGTTTTGGAAGTCCTTCCAAAGAAGTTTAGGAACATAAGTGAATTTGAGTACAACATTCCACCCTCAAACAGACGGTCAAACAGAATGCACCATTTAGACACTTGAAGATATGTTGAGAGCTTGTGCATTGGACTTTAAAGGTAGTTGGATGGACCATTTGCCACTTATTGAATTTGCCTATAATAATAGATACCACGCGAGTATCAAGATGGCACCTTATGAAGCTCTGTATGGAAGGAAATGCAGATCTCCAATTGGATGGTCTGAAGTGGGTGAAACCACCTTTCTTGGGCGATATCCAGTACAACAAGCAATAAAAAAGGTTAAGATAATATAGCAGCGGCTACAAACAGCCCAAAGCCATCACAAATCATATGTGGATGCTAGGAGGAGAGGACTGGAATTCTCAGTAGGGGATTGGGTATTTTTAAAGGTGTCCCAAATGAAAGGGGTTATGAGATTTGGTAAGAAAGGAAAACTGAGCCCACGTTACATAGGGCCATATAAAATTATTCAGAAGTTTGGGTAGGTTGCATATGAACTAGAGCTAGCCCAAGAGCTTTCAATTGTTCATCCAGTTTTTCATATCTCAATGCTTTAAAAATGCATAGGTGACCTATCCCGTATCACTCCTATTGAAGATGTGCAGTTTACAGAAGATCTCACATATGAAGAGGTACCTATTGGTATTCTGGATCATCAAGTTAAGAAGCTAAGGAATAAAGAAATAACTTCAGTAAAAGTACTTTGGATAAACCAACAAGCAGAAGAAATAACATGGGAGGCCGAGGATGTGATGAAATCAAAATACCCTTACTTATTTGAAGCTAAAGAGGA
>JAABOM020022530.1:0-18269 GCA_011800125.2 Solanum clarkiae
TATGCTATATATATATATATATATATATATATATATATATATATATATATTATGCAAGATGAACAATTTTCAAGCATGTTTTATTATGAGCATTGACCATGCATGCTATATTGAGATTATATATCTATTGCCTATGATTATGCATTTTAACTATATTGGCTTATGTCTTGTTGCATTACATCCCACATACTTAGTACATTCAAACGTACTAACGCATACTCTATGCCTACATGATATTATCATATAGTGATCGAAGCACCTTTTGATCATCCTCCACGAGGCTAGTTGGCTTTAGAGATAAGCTTTGGTGAATCCTCAAGTCCGAGGATCTACATTAGCCTTGCTAATTTGCGACTTCTTTATGTTGAACTCTTGTTATTATGAGGGTAGCCCGGTGAGTGTCTCCATTCAATGTTAGAGGTGTTGTTGGATTTATGATTTACATATGCTATGAGCTTGACTCTTTATGATTTTATGAATATCAAGATTTCCCTTAGTTTCGCTTCCCCATTTATTATATCTCTTGTTGTTGTTCACTTTGCTTCTGCGACTAAGGATGTGTGATTCATATGCTAACAGGCTTGTTTGGGTCCCTTCAGGTTCCCATTTGTCGTGTCAAGTCTAAACCCTAGGATTTGGTCGTGACATTATGTCTATCTGAGATCCCACAGAATTCGATCACAAGTTAGGTAGACTTGTAGAAGTCCTTTTCGTAGAGGTGCTTCCCTATATCGAAAAAGCTCAAGTTGAAGGACCATATTAACAACTTTAAGCAACTTCCTGGTGATTCAATCAACACTACTTGGGAGAGGTTCACTAAATGTCTGAGGAGCGTCCCTGACCACAAGATACTTGATGATGCCTTCGTAGAGATCTTCTACTATTCCCTTGATGAGAACATTCAGGCTTGTGCTGACACTATCATAGGGGGCATGTTCTTGGATCAACCATTTGCAAGGATTCATCAACCTTCACGTGCACCCATATATGATGACCGATATTATGATGAGTACGCATGTTTTATTTGATCAGACAGGGAGTTTTCAAATCAATGCCAAGGGTTCAATCAGGACTATTGATACTAAGGTCAAGGAAACCAAGGTCGGAACTTAAATAGGGATAGAGTTTACAGGGACAACCGTGGAGGTTACTATGAAAGGAACAGGGGTCTAGAGAGAGGTGCAGATTGGGGTCGCAGAGAAGGCTTCAGAAATGGTCCTTATATGTCACCATATAACCGCGACACAAGTGCAAGTAGTTTCATGATTGAGGAGATGTTTGATCAGCTGTTGAAGAAAGCTGAGACATAGGATGAGACTCTGAGCGGCATGAAATCAGAGATTTCTAGTGTAAATTAGAAAATTGAGTCTCACTTTGTGGCTATCAAACAAATGGAACAATAGTTTGGTCAAGTGTTGACTCAACTTAATCAGCTCCAGAGGGGTACACTTCCTAGCAACATAGTTTACAATAACAACATACCCAGTATAATCCCATAAGTGGGGTCTGGGGAGGATAGAATGTACGTAGACCTTACCACTACCATAGAAGTAGAGAGATTGTTTCCTGGGAACCCTCATCTCAAAACTCGTAAGCAGAAAGAAACTAGACATGATAGAAAAGAAGGGAAGGGAACAGAAAGAGTGACTAATAATATGTAAATAAGATAAAACTAACACATAATACGACCGATAATGCGAACACATGATTAAAAAAAACCTAACCCTACCATCATCTTGCTACTCTAATTCGCGACCTCCACTTCTTTCTATCTAAGGTCATGTCCTCAGTAAGATCAAGTTCCATCATATCATGCCTAGCAACATAGTTTAGAATCCAAAAAATGAGGGTAGAGTGTGGCAGTTACTACTCAAGTTGGCAAGAACACCATTGATCCTCCCATGCCTGTTAATGAGGAAGATGTTCGAGACGAGATGGCTGTGGCTAAAGATTCGTAGATAGGAGATGATCATGGCAAGGATGGGGTGAGTAAAGATGCTGATGTGCCACAAAAGTTGAAGCCTATTCCTAGGCCTCCTCTTCCCTTCTATCAAAGAATCAAAAAAAGGGAAGACTGAGGCAAATTCAAGCAGTTTCTTTCCATGTTGAAACAACTCTCCATCAATATCCCTCTCATTAAGGCATTAGAGAAGATGCTAGAGTATCCTAAGTACATGAAGGATATACTCACGAAAAAGTGCACTGTGAGTCATAAGCTCTCCCAAGAGCTCCAGTATTGTTGTGTTATTGCTACGAGGTCCTTAGTTCAGAAACAAGAAGATCTGGGTGCTATAACTATACCCTGCACTATTGGAGATGTTGAGTTCGCAAGGGCACTATGTGATGTAGGTAGTACCATTAATCTGATGCCCCTTGTGGTCTACAAGAAGCTTAATTTGGAGCTCCTATTCTAACGAGCATGCGGTTATTGATGGCAGATTGCATAGTGAAGAAGCCTGTGGGGATACTATATGATGTGTTAGTAAAAGTTGAACCACGTAGACTTTGTAATCCTAGATTGTGAAGTTGACTTCGATGTCTCAATCATCTTGGGAAGACAATTCCTAGCCATTGGGCAACCACTAGTGTATATGGAATTCGATCAACTCAGGTTCATATTGAATGATGAAGAAGTCATCTTTAATATCTGTCAGTCCATGATGCATCCAGATGATTTCAAGAGTGAAGTCTGAGTAACCAATTTGTCCAAGTCATACCGCAACAACAAATAAGGCACTACTTAGGAGGCAACCCAAGGTTTTTGACATAATAGTGTAGTTATAGGTTTATTTTCAATTGTTGGATTCATAGGTAGTTTGTTTTCTTGTACTTTGATTGTAATTTAGGACATTAGGCTGGTTGCATATAGGGTAATAGTGTAATCTATGAAGAATATGTAGGTACGGACTAAATCAACAATTTTTAGCTGAGAAGAGCATCAAGAAGTGTCTATACGACTGGGTCTATGGCGGTAAAATACTTTATAACCAGTATCCCATCTTGTAAAGATTTCAAGTGAGGAAAGAAATCATGCACTCCAGTCCTCGACCAACTTTACGATCTGTAGATAAAACTACGGGTCGTGAATGGGTCTCATGGATCCTAGGTAAGTTCCCTGAAAGTTTTCTAAGTGTTGAGGTCTCTATGACCAACTCTACGAGACATAAAGCACTTTATGAATCATAGACTCATCCAAGAAACCCAGTCCTGAAATCTAGGATTTAGATGTTCTAGAAAACCATGATTTACAGACCATAAATCACTCTACTGCTCGTAATCGGGGTTTCATAGAGTCTAGGCCCATTAAGTTTTCTGTTGACCCGATCAAGGTACAAATAATGGGGTAAAATTATTTTGACCCCATTCTTAACCTATTTTATAAAATTAACCAAGAAAATCCCTCCCCCTCGTTAATCCAACCACCAACGGCAATAAAGACCCCATTTTCTGATGACTTTCCGGCAACCTAGGGTTTAGTGCCCCTTCACCTCCTTCATCTTCGTCAACTTAATAACAAATCTTGGTACTATGTTCCCTAAAGCTAAACAGGATGATATCCTAACCTTATAGAGAAGGCTCAGAGATAAGCCTTTAGATAATGAGCATACGCTGACTCCGAGCGGATCATTGGAGGAGCTCAGAGTTACTTCAAACCCAGAGGTGGATCGACCATAGACTAGAGTTGCTGCTAGAGTTAGGAAGACTCAGTTTTTCATTGTTTTCACTCCCAACACCAATAAGGGAGGTAGTGACGGGAGCAATTTACCCCAGATGATTCCATCCAGAGAGGATTCTAGCTCTGAGAAAGGCTCTGAAGACGAATGAGAGACAGAGTCCTCCTCCACACCCTGATCATCACCATCTCCACCTAATGTACTTAGTAGTCGGTGGTGTCTCATTGGTATGCATGACATCTACATAGAGGCCCAGCAGTAGATAGAGCGGGGCAAGCCAGCCCGCTTCAGATATGAGGAGCCTCGACTCATCTCTGATAGACTCAACTGTGTCCCCAGTCTCCAAGATTCCCTGTACAAGTCATGAATAAGTCTATATATTGTTGGTTGTTGACCAGAAAGGAGAAAGTTTTTAAACAATTTTTTTTAAACAAAGTAGACTATACTCCCCCCATTTTCAGGAAAACCATCTTTGCTTTCAAATTCTTGATGGTTTCCCAGTCGCCTTCCCGAAGCTTTTCGTGTATAATGTAGAGCTTCTCCAATGATTCTTCCCCTGTTTGTGTTCGTGGGTTCTCAAGGGCACATGCCCCGCGGTTCATCCAATCACCATGACTTGCTACGGGCTACAGTGTCTCACGCACTATTTGGATGATACTCCCCAGCAATGGTGAGGGATTTCTATGTCTCATATGCAACCATAATACACAACACTCTTCCCAAGGGGAAGAAGCCCTTCGCTCAGCCCAAACTGATGGAGACGAGAGTGAGGTGTTGGCAGGTGGATATATCAGAGACTATCATCCGCTGGATGCTTTTTGGACCAGAGTTCCCTGCCCCCAGATCCACCACATAGTTTGACTACTGGGTGTTGTAGATGAGGGACCCCCTAGTTATGAGAGATCCAGAGCAATGACCCATCTTGATGAGATGGCTGGCTGGTTATATTATTGAGCAAGTTTCGTAACTTACATGGGTCGCTACTCACTCAGAGCCTATTGTAAAGGTTTTGCTCAGTTTCTCTGCCAAGTTTTTTTGGGAGGTTGTTCATTCACGCATCCAGCCTATACTTGCAGATAATACACTGACTGCGGAGCATATGGAATTGGTTGTCAGCATCCTAGTTGTCTATGATATTGATTGGCCCCACCTCATAGCCGAGCAGATCCAGGAGGCCACCCTAAAAGGTATACTTCCATCCCTTTCCCTTACTTGATATACAGGCTCAGTCTAGAGTCAAGGGTGGAGAGTTTGCATTGGCTAGAACAGCTAATTGAGGCCCAATGTATATTGGGTCCCATCCTAATCTAGGCTAAAAAGAACCTAATGGCACTTTGGTGAGCATAGCCTCCTCCTATACCTAAGATGTTTGCCCCAGCGCCACTGCCTGAGGGTTTATAGACTACCACTACCACTATTGTTGCTACTGAGGAGAGGTCCTTGCAGCCCGAGGCAAATGAGGATAGGTGGCCTACTACTTTTGTCCCTGCACCTTCGGCCATGACACCACCGGATACTCCTATGGACATGGTTTATGTGGCCGCCACATTTATATAGGGCCTGGCATATATATTCTCTCATGCTAAGTCACAATTGACCCAAATTATACATCAGATTAGGCCATGGGTACGCTAGGCCATTTTAGACCCGAAGGTTCGTATACAGGCATTTACAATCACTATTATTCAGTACCTTATATCTATCGTGGATGCCCGCATTGATGCCTTCGAGAAAAGGGTATGGCATAGCCTACGCATGGCCTATCCATCAAACTTGACAAGCCTACAGATGGATATCCATAACTCTGGGCTGACATAACAGCAGCAATCGCAGCAGCGATTGCACTACAGGTGACTATACTTTCGGGGCCAGTGGTAGATGTTTTTGCTCCTGAGGAGCCTGTTTGGTCTTTCCATGGGAAGAGTCCCTGCTTGAATGATGATGTCGATGTTGCACAATTTAAGGCAACGATGACTGAGCAGGAGGAGCTTGAGCATACCTTAAGGACATCCAGATAAGAGGCAGGGATACTATGAGCTTGAGAGGTAGAGCAGGTGAGTGGTGTTAGCCCATCTGAACAGAGTACTACTGCTGAAAAGACTACCTTGTAGGATGAGGGTAGCTAGACTCAGCCCCACACTGGGGCTTAGGCACCTAGGTATATTTTTTGACCCCTTTATGTTTTAGTTTGCTCTGATTTTGTGCATTGGGGACAAAGCACAACTTTTATGATGGGGCGTGGATAGTTATGGGCCTCAGTGAAGTCTGAGTAGCTTGGGTCCATAACTACTCTAATTTTTTATCCCGGGGTTTTCTTGCCTATTTTCTTTTTCCCCGTGTATATTTACATTCTGTTGAACAGGCATGTTTAGGATGTTTAGATAGTATTTATTCTATATAGTATTAATACTTGAGGCATATAGCATGTTTTTGTGTTTTGTTTGAAAACTGATACCCACCAAAAATTTTTATTAGTAGTCAAACAGCAACCATGTATGTTTGGGTGTGTGGTAATATTGGTTCTGATAAGTAAGGATAAACTGAGATAAAAAGCATGATCTGAGGGTCTTTTCTTGATAATGTATGCAGTGCCATGTGAGTGTGACCTTAATTTGCTAGATTCATGTGTTTTGCTCTAATTCTGAATTTGCCCTGTTACTCTAAGTTAGATTATAGATTAAGTGTATTAAAAAAGGGTCTTAATCCATTGTTCTTAATATTCAACTTAGCCTAAAATGACCCACCAAAACTATGATATATTCCTTTTTCCAAATGTTTGAGCTTAACATGTACCTATTTATTGAAAATACCTAATTAACCTAGCCTTGTTAATTGTAAATTCTTAAAATTGGCCCCGATCCTTCCTTGAACATTGTGCACCTTGACTAAGGCAAAAAGCCTATGTTGAGGGTTGCTACCAAAAGTGGCCCTAGTTCTGAGGACGGATATTGTGCACCTCAATACAGGACAAAATCCTAAGTTGAAGGTGACTGGTGTAACGGTGAAACACAAAAATAAGTGGGTAAGTTAGTGATATAGAGAAAATAATGAAAAATCATGTATTGGATGCAAGAAAAATAAGTGATGCGTTAGTTGTGAGCTAAAAAGAAAAATAAGTGTAAAAGCAAGGCAAAAAGCTGAAAAATAAAAGAAAGTAACCTAGAAAAGCTTGAAATAGAAGAAAAGGAGAATGAGGTGTAAATAATAGAGTTGGTAGGCAAAAGTGCAGAACAATGCAGTGTCAAGGAGGGCCTTTAGTAACTATGCTCTTAAAATGCCATACCAAAGCCCCCCCCACCCCACCCCACCTCCCGAGCCTAAATTATAAGCCTCGAAAGTCCTAAAGTGATCCTAGTCAAGTTAGTTGAAGGTCTTAATCGTGAGTATAGGGGAAAGCCTATGGTATTAGGCATGATGCATGAATATCTTTTGTGAGAGTGAGCGATTTTGCATGGTCCCAAGGTTATACATGAAAACATCATTAAGTGTCAGATACGGGCGTCTAAGCGCTAGTGTGTGGCTAAGTCTGGCCACCCTTTTCCCATGGGGAGGCCTGTTAAACAGTAGTACTCTGTCCGGAGGGGCCAGCACCCCTCATCTGCTCCAACTCCCATGCTCGAAACATCGCCAGCACCCCTCACCTACTCCAACTCCCTTGCTCGAAACATCTTCTCATCATGTTTCGATCTCTTCAAGACAAGCTTAAGCTCCTCCTCCTCTGTGAGCCTCGCACGTACGCATCTCTCATTTGGCTCATCATCCTCTATGAGGAGTCTCTTCTCACGGGAAGGCTAGATAGTCTTATCAGGAGAAAATAAGTCAACCATCGGCACTAGAGGTGTAGCCACTAGTAGTATAACCATTGCCGCAAGTGTTGTTGTCATGTCAGCTCAGAGCTGTTGGATCTCTGTCTGCAAAGCTGACAAATCTAAAGGTCGGGCCTCACCCAATCTCCGTTGTACCCTCTCCTCGAAGGTGTCAATGTGGGCATCCACGATAGAGATATGGTCCTGAATGGTAGCGACTATGAATGCTTGCATCCAACCCTCCGAGTCTGAAAAATGACTTGGCGGACCTATGGCCTGATCTGAAGAACAAGCTGAGTCAACTGCCACTCAGCATGTGATAACCTCTGCACTAAGGCCTGTATCAATGTTGCGAACACGTAGATCATACCCGCGGTAGTTTTCTGCAAAGTTGTGTCTTATGGTGGAAAAATAGAAATAGTGGACTCCCTCTCGTCAACTACCGCGAACTATGGGGGCATCCCCTCAGTAGCAGCAACAAGAGTAGTGGCGGTCTATGAACCCTCAAGTGGTGGTGCTGGGGCAAACATCTAAGGCATAGGTGGAGGTTAGGCTCGCTGGAGTACCACTTGGTTTCTCTTCAGCCTTGATCAGGTTGGGATCCAATGTACATTGGACCTCAATCAACTGGTCCAGCTGGACTCCTCTCTGAAAGGAGTCATCTGTGGTAAGCCACTCTTATCGCTGCCTTTCTCCACAAAGTACGGATTGTAAGCAATAAGAGCCTAAGTGTGCCAGCTCTGTTAGGGACTCTGGTCTAAGGTTTAACCACCTCTGGGTTTGGGCTGACATCAAGCACCTCTAGTGAGCCACTCAGATGAGTGGCTTCCTCATTATCCGAAGGTTCATCTCTAAGCCTGCTCTATAGAGTTCGGATCTCATCGTGTTTGGATTTTGGAGCCATAATTCCCAAAACATAAATACATAAGCACCTTGGTTAGCCCCATAATTCAAAATTAGATGAAAAAATTCATCTAAGTTAAGTGGCAAAAGGGTTTTACAAAAGTACCCTTATGGGTCGTATATGATACTACGAGCCGTAAAGAGCTTTTGTAAAATAGTAGTTCAAACAATTTTTGTTACTAGAAAATTCTATGTGACTAGCTATGACTCGTAAAATGATTTACGTATCGTAGACTGGATCATAGAGATTTCCAGTGAGTAATTTATTCTAGGCAGGGATCAAAGAGACCTGTCTACAGACCGTAAAGTGTCTTATGACTTGTAAAAGGTCTCGTTTGATGGATGCTCAGAAACATCAAGTTTCTGAAATCTTGCACAAGGGGCAATTACAACTCATGGAATGATCCACGGGCCGTAAAAGCTACTCATAGACAAGAAAACTCAGACATCTAAGTTTCTAAGCACATCACATGGACCCCAAGAGACTTTTTTCAACAAACAAACTACCAGCATCGAAGTAAAAATACATGCACCCACATGATTTTCATACCACAACCATTACCTCTAATATGTTCTACACACATACACCCCATTGAAAGTGATTAAGCATGATTTATCCTAAATTTCTGACCACCCATGGTTGATTTCACAAGATTGTGCACTTATATTATCACCCACAAATTTACAAACAGAACATTCAATCACACATGGTGAGGGACTCAATAAGCACAAACAACTAACATAAGCATTTCACACAAGACCAAAGTGCCCAATTCCGAACTTAGTCAATAATTCATACATGGGAAACCTAATTTCAATTAAGAAAAATAAATTCAAACATAGATTTTATGTCTAGACACCATTCCCCTCATGATTTTTAACTTAATCATTCGAGACAAGGAAAATGAAAGGTTTTAATTTAACCAAAAACTTATCAAGTTTTGAGATTAAAGTGAAGAAGATGAAGGAGGTGACTACGCTTGAAACCTTAGGATATTTTACGTCCCATAGAGTTGGTCATAGAGACCTCAACACTTAGCAAAATGTTTAGGAAACTTACCTATAGTCTGCGAGCCTCATTCACGATGTGTAGTTTGGTCTACAGACTGTAAAGTTGGTTTGTGGACTGGAGTGCATAATTTTTCTACTCTCTAGAAATCTCTACGAGATGGGGTATGGGTCGTAAAGTGTTGTATGTCCCGTAAACCCAGTTGTAAAGACTCAAATTGATGCTCTTCTTATCCAAACTGGCTGATTTAGTCTTGTACCTACATACTCTTCATAAAATACACTGTTACCCTATATGCAAACAACCAAATGTCCAAAATTATAATAAAATACGATAAAACAAACTACTTTTTTACCTAAAAATTGAAAATGAACCAATAACTCCAAAATTAAATCAAAAACCTTGGGTTACCTCCCAAATAGCGCCTGATTTACTATCACAGCATGACATGGACAAATTGGTTACGCAGACTACACTAATTGCCCAGACTTCACTCTTCAAATCATTTGGACGCTTCATAGATCGACAGATATTGAAGACCACTTCTTTGTCATTCAATCTAAACTAGAGTTGACCAGCTTCTATATCCATTAGTGCTCACCCAGTGGCTAGGAATGGTCTTTCTAAGATGATTGGGATGCGGAAGTAAATTTCACAGTCCAAGATCATAAATTCTGTAGGGAATATGAACTTTTCAACTTTTACTGGCACATCATACAATATCCCCATAGGCTTCTTCAACATGCGATCCACCATCAACAACTGCATGCTAGTTGGAATAAGGGCTCCCAATCCAAGCTTCTTGTAGACCACAAGGGGCATTAGATTAATGTTCGCACCTAGATAACATAGTGTCCTTGCAAACTCCATATCTCCGATGGTGCAGGGTATGGTGAAAGCACCCAAATATTCTCGCTTCTATACCAAGGACCTTGTAGAAATAGCACTACAATGTTGAAGCTCTTCGAAGAGCTCCTGACACACAGTGTTTTTTTTAGTGACCAAGTCGTTCATGCACTTCGTATACCCTGGCATCTTCTCCAATGCCTCAATGAGAGGGATGTCAATGGAGAGTTGCTTCAGCATGGAGAGAAAGTTCTTGAATTTTCCTTCCTCGTCCCTCTTTTTGATTCTTTGAGGAAAGGGAGAAGGAGGACTAGGAATGAACTTCAACCTCTAAGGCACATCAGTAGATTCACTCACCCCATCCTTGTCACGATCATCTCCTTCATGTGCATCCTTGGCCACGACTGTCTCCTCTTGAACATCTTCATCATCAACCAGCATGGGAGGATCAATGATGCTCTTTCCACCCCGAGTAGTGTCTGCCATACACTGCACATTAATTTTAGGATTTTCAATTGTGTTGCTAGGTAGTGTACCCTCTGACACTGATTAAGTAAAGTCGACACTTGATCGAACTATTGTCCAGTTTTTTGATAGCCACGGACTGAGACTCTATTTTCTGATTAATACTTGAAATCTCTAATTTCATAACCCTTAGAGTCTTATCCAGTGTCTCAGCTTTCTCTAATAGACGATCAAACATCTCCTCAATTCCGGAACTGCTTGCACCTACATTGCAGTTGTGTGATGGCACATAAGGGCTATTTCAGAAGTCTTCTCTGCAACCCCAATCTGCATCTCTCTCTAGACCCCTGTTCCTATCATAGTAACCTCCGCGATTGTCCCTGTAAGCTCCATCTTTATTAAAGTTCCGACCTTGGTTTCCTTAACTTGGTGCTAATAATCCTGATTGTACCCTTGGGCATTAGTCAAAAATCCCCCATCTGATCAACAAAAAAAAACATGTGTCCTTATTATAATATGGATCCTCATACATGGGTGCATGTGGAAGTTGATGAACCACTACATTTACTCTCTCGCGGCTCTGCTTCATCATCACCTCCATACCTGTGCGAATTCAGCAAGCTGTTGCATGATTTCTTCATTAATTATGGCTTTCTCTAGGCCTACACTCACAGCACATGAACTCTTAGTGGATTCTCTATCTCGCTGTCCCTAAGCACGATTAGTCTTGGCCACTCTTTCCATTCTCTCTACTATCCTTGCAAATATTTGATCCAAAAATATGCCCACCATGGTAGTGTCAGGGCAAGGATTCAACCTATATTGATTCCACTATATACCCACCAGTCACCTCTATAGCCATAGGATTCAACCTATATTGATTCCACTGGTCAGCATTGGCATAGAAATCCTAAGGCTGTGGAGCAATATCCTCAAGAGGAGGTGGGCTCTCATTCTAAGTAAGCTTATTGTTATTCTAGTTCAGAGCTACAGTGGCTACGTTATTAGTGTTGTCTTGGGCCATTCTTCTCAATGTTCTGTAGATCTCTTCGTCAAACAGAGTTAATGGATTGCCTTGACTCCGAGATTTGGTCATCCACTATACCTACACCCTAGAAAAGAAGAAAAAACAACAAACAAAAGTAAAATAAGGGAACTAAGGATTAACACTTGAATTACTAATGAATTCACTAAGTCTGGTAGTATTGCCCGTCAATAGCGCCAAAATATTGATGCCACCCAAGTTATAACTCCGTTTTATAGGATAAAGTGATCGATGTCAAGAAATATAACCAACCAAGGTTAGGGTCAAACCCATAGGGAATACGTAGAATCAAGAGATTTCACCAATTTGCACTCTAAATGATTAACCAACTTACTTCTCCAAGTTGGGGGTTGGGGGGCAGTTTACAATAATCAATGAGAAATATAACTAAACTATCACGAGAGAAAAGTCAATATGGAGAGAAATTAGGGCATTGTGTTCCCCATAATTCCCCAACTCAGTATCACCAGATAACCTAATTATTTTCTAGTGTATAGCATGTAGGACGGAATTTATGTTCACCAAGCCCTTTGGCCAAAGGTGAGAGGTGAATTTCCCTGTGCAACTTGGCCCATCTCCATAGCGTGCATCACTAATCATTACCTATTAGTCCCAGTATAACCTCCCCTTGGCCCAGTTTAGTTGATTAGACAAAAGCATATCAATCGGGTCTTATTAATCTATCTTGGTCTATTCACTAACACTAGGCGGGTTCTAATATAGGCCACCACTAGAAAACATGCAAAACAAAAAGAGTTAATTAATACATGCATATACACTTTGCAAGAATCATGAATTATCCAGTTTTACTTTGTTAATGTTTTATGGTTCCCACAACCCTAGTTGTGGATTTAGCTACTCATGCTATGTGTAGATGCAGGAATTATGAATTGAAAAGACATAATTGAACACTTATACAGTAGAATTAAGAACAAGCAAAATCCAACTTCAATAAGAATCACAAGTTTTAAGGTAAAATTCAAACATAAGTGTTCTCAAAGACTCTCCAATATGAACTTATAATATGCTCTCTCAAAATATTGAGTTCTTTGAGTATTAGGCAAAAACTTTGGAGAAATAACCTAAAAAACTATTTATAATAATTAAAATTCAAGTCCTAAACAAAATAGGAGAACTGGTCAGCATGTCATATGAAAGGTATCTTACGGGTCGTATTGTATTCCACGACCCTTAATCAGGGTCTTATACTCAACCGCTCAAAATTTGGACTTTAACTCTACGACACCTCTCCACAACTCATAAAGTGACTATGACCCATAAAAATGGTTTCATCTGATGAAATTCCTGAAAGTCTAAGTCTCTGATCCTCAGGGCACAAACCATCTTCTATGACTCATAAACTTCTCTACGGCTTTTCTGCATGTTCGTAGAATGAACTTTAAAAAGTATCCCGTCACTGGAATTTCCACCACGAAACCACTCTACGGCCTGTAGAATGGTATACGGACCATAAGGCGTCTTGAATGATAGCAAATCTCAGCAACTTCTGCAATTTTCCCTAAAATCAAGGCCAACTTGTAATCCTGCAAACATAAACACAAAAATACATAAAACCAACCAACATTGCATTGAGAACACATAAAATTCAAACTTTTAAGCATCAAAAGTGTTGTATTTTGGTAGCACACAATTGCCCTTTGGGAGAGCACCTCTATTTTCTTTTGGGCAACCAACTTCTTCAATTTAATCAATAATGGATCTAAATCTTGCTTAGCATTCTCATCAATAATTACTGAAGAATCAACCCTATTTTTAACATGAATATCACTATCAATAGAGTCGGCCAAACTAACACTCAACCTAGCTAGCCGGTGGACATCCTTTGCCAACTCCTACTTCTGTTCCTTGACATAAGCCACACTTCCCATAGATAACATTCTAAGAGCATCTGCTACAACATTCGCCTTGCCGGGATAATATTATACACTTATGTCGTAGTCCTTAAGAAGTTCCAACCATCTTCTTTGCCTCAAATTAAGATCCCTTTGAGTGAACATATATTGCAAACTCTTGTGGTTGATGAAAACATCAATATGCACCCCATACAAATGGTGTCTCCAAATTTTCAAAGAAAATACCACGTCGCTAACTCAAGATCATCAGTTGGGTAATTACTCTCATGCACCTTCAATTGCCTTGATACATAAGCTCTCACCTTACCTTGTTGCATGAGTACACAAACTAACCCAATCTGAGAAGCATCACAATACACTACGAACCCACCTAAGCCATCCGATAAAGTCAAAACAATAGTTTATGTAATAAGATCCTTCAAAGTCTGAGAACTCTTCTCACACTCCTCCGACCACACAAATTTAGCTTCCTTTTGGGTCAACTTAGTCAACGAAGATGTAATAGATGATAACTTGATATACTGTTAAAATACAACACATTTGATGCCTAAAATAAGGGATATTGTGAGTTCTTAATGGGACTTTATGGTTTTATGTGTTTCTGTGTTATTCTTGCAGAAAAGTTAGGTTGGCATGATTTTGGAAAAAAATTATAAATTTTCCTGAAGCATAGGACATACGAGTTCACCTACGAGTCGTAGCCTAAGCTACGAGTCGTAGAGTGCTATTGTAGTAAGAAACAGAGACCAAAAAATTAGTAATCTTCTAAGTGGAGGTCAACCCTACAAGGACACCTTTGAGTCAAAGGTCTCATTAAGACTCGTATGGGTATACTCGTAGCAGGAATCAGAGAGCCCAAACTTTGGATCAACAACTGAAGGCGTAGACTATAAGACAACTACGACTCGTACCAGTAGGTCATACTGGTTGAGTCCAGGATGCCAAGAACCCAATGCGAGATCCCGATTACGACTCGTAGGTCACCATATGAGTCGTACCTGTGAGGCGTACCAGCTACCAACTGTCTTTTCTGTGTAATTTTTAGGGTTATTTTCTAAACACTATAAATACTTTAAGTTAGGGTTTTATTTGGAGAGATTCAAAATTGAGCAGAAAACATCAGCTTTGAATATACTCTTAAGGCAACTTTTAGGTTTTTAGCTTAGTCTATCATTTTCTCTTGGAGAACCCAATTTTGGGGATTGCAAATCTTGCTTTGTGCTTATTATAAATCTATCAAGCTTGTGGTTTGCATCCTGTGGTGTCTTCGATCTTTATTGCTTTGGGTAAGATTCTCAATCATGTCTTTTACTTGTATTTTTGTTGGTTTTGCCTTAGACATGAGTAGCTAAGCACCCATAACTTCAGGTTGTGGGAACCATGAGTATTTGACTTGAGATGACCTAGGTTAGTGCATTTCTATGTTTAGGGTTTTGCATGTATTATCTATTTCTCTTCGTTATGATTATTGTTTGGTGGTGGCCAACACCAAACCCTACCTACTATCAGGATCCTAACCAAGGTAGTGACAAATAGGAAAAGAGAAATAGGTGATAGGATTTGATTGATGTATTTTCGTCTAATCAACCAAACCTGACCAAGGGGAAGTTGATTAGGAAAATAGGTAACTCTTAGTTGGCATGCCATGGTGGCTGACCAAGCGCCATGGTGAAATTGAACCTTCACCTTCACAAGAGGGCTGGAAGAACATAAGTTACCGTCATACATGCAAATCTCTAATTGTAGTTATGTTATCTAGTTTAATCGAGTCAACAAACCATGGGGAACACAATTCCCAAGTTGTCCCTAAAATTGAGTGTTTTCCCTCATCATAGTGTAGTGTTTGTTTTACTTTTGTTCTTGAATAACCCCCCCCCCCCATTTAGAGATTTTAGTTATAGATACTAGAAATGATTGATAGTGAATTCTCGTAGTCAAACCCTATATTCCCTGTGGATTTGATCCTAACCTTTGGTTAGGTTAATTGCTGACAACGACCACTTTCTTATTGGAGTGTGAACATCATTAGGAAGTATGGAGCCGCTGCTGGGGAACACAAATAGGTTTTGACTTAATTTTACTATTAGTTAATTTTAGCGTTAATTCTAAACTCTCTTGTATTCTACTTTTACTTTTTGTTTTTGCTGTTTAGCCTATTCACAAGTTAGTTGGCATCTTAACTGAACAAAAGCTCTATATCGCAACTGACTTGTTGGAGATATTGTAGAGGCGAGCCTTGTTTTATGGACAAGATTCCGAAGACACCCAAACTCACCTGAAGAATTTTACTCGAACATTGAGAGGGGTTCTTGGGACAAGACATCCTTCTTGGGAGGCCATGGCTCTTCAAGCTTTTCCCATGACTCTCCGAAGAGAGGTTGCGGAATGGTGGTCAATTCTCCCACCCGATGTTTATTCTAACTGGGAGGGGAGGGGTGAAGGTACAGAGAGTCTTCCTCATGAACTTCTATAAGGATCCTAAAAGCAAACTCTACAGAATAACATCTGCAATTTTAATAGGGTGCCAGGAGAACCTTTGGTAGTAGCTTGGCAACAAATCAAAACCATTGTCTGACTGATGATGAATTGGCGGCTAGCTTCTATCGAGCACTAACCTCTGAGCAACAAGGGCATGCTGATGCATTGTTTGGAGGGGACTGATGGGCATTCCTAAGATGACCATTTAATGAGATCATCGAGCATATGGACAATCTATTTGTATTTGCCTAAGTCTACCAACCCTTTCAAGGACAGGACTGACCATCCACTAGTGTATTGAAGGAATCCCCAAGTAAACCCAAGAGTGAGAATGTGCCAAATTGGCCAAGGTTACTGCACCAGCATTGCATAACTGATAAGATGACAAGGATTGAACATATGCTTGAAAAAGTTCTGATCAAGGTCAATGAGCAAGATGATATTGTTTAGGAGATAAAGTTTGATGTTCTAAAAAGTAACTAGAAAGTGGAATAATAAACCATTTCAATGCAAAGGCTCGGAAATAGGATAGACCAGCTTGCTGAGAAACTAGAGGCGGTGCAAGATAAACAAAGGAAGAATAAAAGGAGAAATAATGGAACTTATGGAAAAGTCTGATTATCCATGATGGCATGGTCTAGCCACGACATTAAATAAGGCACTTCTTAGGAGGCAACCCAAGAATCTTTTATGTTTTGGATTATTTTGGGACATTTTTATTCATCTAATTTGTTTGGTGGTAGTTTAATGTTTTGTTTTCAGTGTTAAGACTTCAGTGTTAAGACTTTGAATCAGTTATATTGTCTTGCATTTAAGTGTATATGGAGTAATTGGTTGCAGGAACAAACTAGAAAAATAAGGAGTAGAGAGATTTATGTTTGGAGCAGCTTCTACGAGCATGCCTACAAGTCGTAGTCACCACTACGACTTGTAGTCTTGCCTCCTAGAGGAAAACAATGAGTATCAGAAGTTGGCATACATACTATGAGCCAATCTTACGATTAGTAGGGTCTCCTACAAGTCATAAGTGCGGTTCATAGAGCCCAGGTATGCAATTTTATATTTTCTTAAGTGTTGGGTCTGCAACGAGATTGGGACCTACGAGTCATATGATGTCCTACGACTTGTAGTTGGGGTATCGTAGGTCCGATCTGTAGAATGTTAAAAGGTGACCCGATTTGGAATATTAAAAGACTAACACCTTTTGATTCATTATGTCCCTTCATGAAATGGTTCTTCTCACTTTATAACCCCTAAAGCATCACTTTTCACTATTTTATTCATCCCCAAATCATTCTTCTTCTTCTTCTTCTTCTTCTTCTCTTTTATCTGGTATGTTTTTGTGGTTAAGTTTGGTTTACATCTAAATTAATCTTGTTTTATGGGTGTTTGAGTGATTGTGTTATGATCATGATTAGAAAAACCATGTGAAAATAATTGTGATAGTGGGAGGAGTATGATTTAAAATTGTTGACGCACCTATAATGAGTCAATTCTTTATTTCTACCCTTGCTTTGTGATTATGAAGTCTTATTTTATGGTTGTATGTGTCTATTACATGATTTGTGGGTAATTATCTTTTGAAACCATGTTGGAGTTGAAAGTCGTAAATGTTGGGGTGGTATCATTCTGTTGTTAAGATTGACTATTGTATGAACTTGAGTAAGCCTTTGCATGTCTCCAGTTGTGCTAGACTATTGTTGAAATTGGGTGATGTCCAAGATTAGTTCATACTAAAAATATTTTGAACAATATGGAGAATTCGTGTTTCATTTTGGGATGATTGGTGAAGTGTAGTGATTAGGCTTATTACTGGTTTATTCATATGTTTTGATTTATGACGCTTCCTAGTTAATTATTGGTCATTATGGAAAGGTTAGAGGTACCCAGGGTGCTCTCTGTTTTCTGCTACAAGTATCCACTATGACGTGTAAGTCATCCTACGAGTCGTAGTGGCCCTTCATAGAAGGCAACAATAATTTATGGTGCCTTAATATTTTCCATACGAGGATCACCTATGATTCAACTCATAGTGGTGGTCTTGTGGCCTAGATCTGAATTTTCAAAATGTTTCTAGGGCTCATGCGACGCTGGCGTCGCTAAGGAATGCTACCTGGTTGATCCTGCCAGTAGTCATATGCTTGTCTCAAAGATTAAGCCATGCATGTG
>JAABOM020022541.1:0-18267 GCA_011800125.2 Solanum clarkiae
GGAGAGGGGGGGGGGGGAAGAAGTGACCTCAACCGACATAGATCAAACAGCTACAACCTAGACTACGAGGCCTAACACCCCCTCGGTTCAGGTGATTGGGCATGACACCCCTCGATGAAGTGTGGTTTACTTGCCAAGGCAAACCAAATATTTTTTGGGTGTTTCGAAGCACATTTTTGGGGCATTTCATCTACGTCTAGTCCGCATCGCACCAAGGACGCGGACCAGTGTAAGTTTTTCCTTAGTTTTTTCAATTATGACCAAGGGCATTGGGGTTATAGCTCCATTCCCACTTAAGTGTGAAATCACCCATACTTAGCCATTTTTTTAATTCTATATCACTCAAGAACCTCACAAAAATCTCTCTAAGACTTAACCAAATATCTCATTCCAAATTAAAGGATTTTAAACTTAACTTTGGAACTCAAGGATTCACTTCAAGCTCTAAGTTTCTTTCAAACTCATCTCAAGAAAATCCAAGTTTGAGGTATATGGGTTTCATCCATTGGGTCCTTTCACCCATGGAGCCCAATCTTCCTTTTCATAAAAATTGCATGATTTTAAGTTGTATTACTTATGAGTATATCTTATTATGAAATATGAGTATGAATTATGTTGGAGTTTTATCAAAGTATTGTTGATTATGCATAAGTAGCTATTTTAAGCTTACACTATGAGTTGATCTTTGTATATTGAGACTATGCATATTTTGAGCTATAAAACTATGATCAATTATGAGTTTTGATGATGGATTTCACGGTACCCTACATGAGGGTTTTACTACATGTTGGTGGATTGATTTGCATTAAGTCTTCTCATCTTATTTCAAGTATTCCGTTGGTTTTGACTTAGCATCGATTGAGGTTTAATATAGTGGCTCGACTTAAGGGGTCCTTATATAAAGTATTTTATCTCTAAACTATGTGCCACTATAGGATTATGATTATTACCCTTGCTATACTAGTGGATCCATCTAGTTCATGTTGTCGTTTTTGGTTTGTCTTGGCAAGTAGACCACACTTCATCGGGGGGTGTCATGCCCGGTCACCTTAACCGAGGGAATGTCAGGCCTCAGAGTCCAAATTGTAGCTACTTGGTCTATGTTGGTTGAGGTCTTTTCCCACACATTTGTATGCTATGTATATATCTTGCACAAGATGAATGATTTACAAGCATGTTTTATTAAGAGCATTGATCATACATGCCACACTAATATTATATATCTATTGCTTATGATTATGCATTTTTGACTATATTGGCTTTGTCTTGTTGCATTGCATCCTACACTTAGTACATTAAAATGTACTAACACATACTCTATGCCTACATGATATTACCATCTAGGGACTGGAGCACCTTTTGACCATCCTCAATGTGGCTAGTTGATACTTCACAGATAAGCGTTGGTGAGTCCTCAAGGTCGACGACACTATCTACATTAGTCTTGCTTTTTTGAGACTTCTTTATGTTGAACACTTGTTACTATGAGGGTGAGCCCGAAAAATGTCTTGGCTCCCGCTTCATTCGATGTTAGAGGTGTTATTGAATATTTGGATATTCTTATGCTATGAGCGTGACTCTTTTATGCTTTCATGATTATCAAAGACTTTCCTTTAGTCCTAATTCCTTTGTTTATTTTGCTTCCGTGACCAAGGGTGGTGAATGATATGCTAAGAGGCTTGTTTGGGTTCCCTTTGGGTTACCCATTTGCCGTGTCACATCTAGATCCTAGGCTTGGGCCATGATAAACTTGGTATCAGAGCACTAGGTTGTTAATGATCCTCAGAATCTAACACACCATATTGATTAGAGTCTTACTCATGGTTGTGAAGCACTCCATAACTATGAATAGGAGGCTATGAGGCGTTTTAGGAATTGTTTCACTTCTTCTTGGTCTATATCGTGCTTTAGATGTAAGTGTAAGGATTTCCCCCTAATGAATGCTCTTTGATCTTCTAATCATGCTGATTCTAAGAGGGAGACTAAGGAGAGCTTGGACACCCGAGGAATAACCGGCCCCTCCCATTCCGTAAGCTTCTCAAGGTGGAGGGGTAGTCCAAGATGAGTTCCGAGATGCTATTACAATGTTGGCTCTTTTTACGACCAACCAAATTAACCAAGGGGCCCAAGCCCCTCATGCTACCAATCCAACTTCTAGGGTGAGCGATTTCACAAGAATAAACCCACCGGAGTTCCAGGATCCAAGACAGATGAGGATCCCCAAGAGTTCATAGATGAGGTGTACAAGGAGCTATCCATCATGGAGGTTAATGTGGAGGAAAAAGCGTAGTTGGCAGCCTACAACTCAAAGGGGTGGCTCGCATTTGGTTTACACAATGAGTTGGAGAAGGGAAATGATAATGCTATCCTTTAGGAAGAGTTCAAAGCCGCATTCCTTAATTGGTTCTTTCCTATCAAGCATAGGGAGGCTAAGATAATGGAGTTTATGAACCTTAAGCAAGGTTCCATGAGTGTGAGGGAGTATGCCCTCAAGTTCAATAAGCTTTCGAAGTATGCTCCCTATTTAGTAGCCGATACAAGATCAAGGATGAACAAATTTGTGTCGGTAGTGTCTGACTTGGTCAATGAGGAGTATCGTACTGCCATGCTAGTAGGTGATATGAACTTATCTCAGCTCATGACGTATGCCGAGCTACTAGTGGGGGAAAAGCTTAGGAAAAGAAAAAGTGGTGAGTCCAAGAGCGCTCTTTTTGAAGGTGGGTTCCAAGGTTTTAAGGGTGGTCGGTTTCTTCAAGGCCATAAGTTCCAAGGCCAAGGACCTTCCAATGCTCCTAATAAGAGATTTGCTAATGATAATCCAGTCACACCCAAGCTTAGGGCCTCGACGTGGGCTAATGATAATCCAGTCACACCCAAGCTTAGGGCCTCGACGTGGCACGGGGAATGGGAACCCAAAGTGACCCAGACAAGCCTCTAAGCATATCAATCACACATCCTTGGTCGTGGAAGCAAAGTAAACAACCAACAAGAGATATAATAAGAAGGGAAGTGGGTCTAAAGGAAATTTTGTTATTAATAAAAGCATAGAGAGTTAAGCTAAAACATAAGTAATGTATTATATTCAAAAACACCTGTAACATGGAATGGAGCGGGGCCCAAGACAATTTCTGGGTTCACCCTCATAGTAACAAGTGTTCAACATAAAGAAGTCTCAAAATAGCAAGATTAATAAAGATCGTGTCCTCAGACTTGAAGGCTTACCAAAACTTGCTTTAAAGGATTGTACTAGCCATGTGGAGGATGATCAAATGGTGCTTCGGTCCCTACATGGTAATATCATGTAGGCATAGAGTATTTGTTAGTACATTTGAATGTACTAAGTATGCAGGATGCAATGCAACAAGACATAAGCCAATATAGTCAAAATGCATAATCATAAGCAATATATATAATCTCAATATAGCATACATGATCAATGATCATAATAAAATATGCTTGTAAACCATTCAACTTGCATAATATATAATACATGTGTGGGAAGATACCCTAACTGACAAAAGTAAGACCAAGTGAACTATGACTTAGAATCCTGATGATTACCCCTCATCGGTAAAGAGGTGTTCTACTTGCTACGGTAAACCATACTTCAACTTACCGGAACTCGTCTCATTTCGTATGAAGTAACCCTCCTTACGGGACCCATCCCATTTCGAAAAGGATTTCATGATAAAGTGCACTAAATGGATCCACAAGTATAGCAAGGGTAAAGTATAATCCCATGTTGATACATAGTTTAGTGACTAAAGACTTTATATTAGGACCCCTTGGGTCGATCCCCTATCTAAAGTACTCAATCGGTGCTAAGTCTAATCCCACGGAATACTTGAAATAATCATAACTTTTATAACTTATAAGAAACATGAAAACATGACATGAGTAGCTCTTAAGACATGCTAGACCTCTAAATCTGAGCTTAACTTGAAATATGAGAGTAGATCATAATCATACATGAACTCTTGCTTTAACATGAATGGCTCACAAGAGGTAAAAACCTTGAAATAGGTATTAGCTTGTAACTTGTAAAATCATAGATAATTTTCATGAATTCAATACATACTTGAATGCCCTTAATTATCATATAGTCACTTGACTTGTAAATCATGAAATAGATTATCAATAACTTGAGAATTTTTGACTTGACATTTTATCAAAAACTTGATGGGTTCATGATACTAGTTCAAAATCATGCAATTCAAGAGTGAAATAAGATGATAAAACTTAATGCAAATCAACCCACCAACATGTGGTAAAACCCTCATGTAGGGTACCTTGAAATCCATCATCAAACTCATAGTAGATCATAGTTTCATAGCTCAAAATATGCATAGTGTCAATTGATATAATCAGATCATGGTATAAGCTTGAAATATATAGTCATGCATAATCAATCAACATTTCATAAAACCCCAACATGTTTCATGATCATAACCATAATAAGAGATACTCATAGGTAATACAACTTGAAAACATGCAATTTTCATGAAAAGGAAGATTGGGCTCCATGGGTGAAAGGACCCAATGGATAAAACCCACATACCTCAAACTTGGGTTTTCTTGAGATGAGCTTGAAGGAAACTTAGAGCTTAACATGAATCCTTGAGTTCCAAAGTTAATCTTGAAATTCTTGAATTTGGAATGAGATATTTGGTTAAGTCTTGGAGAGGGTTTTGATAGGGTCTTGAATGATATAAAGTTGAAAAATAGTTAAGTAAAAGAGATTTCACATCTAAGTGGGCATGGGGCTATGACCCCAATGCCCTTGGGCGCAA
This sequence comes from Solanum clarkiae, assembly GCA_011800125.2. Lineage (NCBI taxonomy): Eukaryota > Viridiplantae > Streptophyta > Magnoliopsida > Solanales > Solanaceae > Solanum > Solanum clarkiae. The sequence goes on from JAABOM020022541.1 coordinate 4,791, forward strand.
AAGAAAATTAAGGAAAATGTTATACTGGTCTGTGATGTGAACCCATCACAAAGGAAGCTTTTTTGTTGATCCGCGCCCAGTCCACGTCGTGGCCTGGTTGTGGATGCACACTGGAAATAGAAAATTAGCAAAATTTATTTTTCGGTATGGATCTTCTAAAATCTGATTATAACTATTGCCAACTCAATTTTGCCCCATGATCAAGAATACGAATTTAGATTTTCCATATCATGCATGAATTTTGAGATATATAGAAATTATGATTATAGGCATTCCAAAGCACTTTTTGGGGTGTTTCAATATCTCTCCTTGAGAAAATTCATCCCGAATGTCAAAGAAATATGTGTAAGAGAAGTAATTATGAAGATTTCAGCCCGACAAGAATGCAATAAATGCATTTATCCACCATTTTCAAAAATCCCAAAAATGAACTTCAAAAATCACTATAAACTTGTCAACATAAACATGAATGCATGCAAAATGACATGAGGGCTGAAACTTAAGACTTGGAATCATATAGAGGACTTAAATAAGTACCTTTGTCTTGAGTATGATGGAATATGGGTATTGCTTTCTCATGTCATCCTCGGCTTCCCATGTGGCACTTTCAACTTGTTGATTCCTCCAAAGGACCTTGACGGAAGCTACATCTTTGTTTCTCAACCTCTTCACTTGTCTATTCAAAATCTCCATTGGGACCTCCTCATGGTAAAATTATATTCTACAACACCCATAACTTCCAAGGGCACTATAGCACTCAGGTCACCCATAGACTTTCTAACCATGGACGACCAGATGAACTATATTCATCTCCATAGGCAATTCCAACTCATATACAACCTAACCCACTCTTCTTAAAACTATATAAGGACCCATAAACCTTGGGATTAATTTCCCTTTCTTACCAAACTGGATCACACCCTTCATAGGTGAGATTTTCAAGTAAATCCAATCACCAACTTTAAACTCAAGATCTCTTCTCCTCACATTGGAGTATGACTTTTGTCTACTTTAGGTTGTTTTCAATCTCTCCCTTATCATTCTCACCTTCTACAAGGCCTCCATGACCAAGTCCAGACTTAGCAAAGCCATCTCCTCCACTTCAAACCACCCAACCGTGGATCTATAATGCCTACTATATACAACTTCAAAAGGAGCCAATGCTTAAGTGGTAGCTATTGTTGTAAGCAAACTCAATAAGTGGAAGATGTTCATCCTAACTACCCTTAAACCCCAAAAAACAAACTCTAAGCATGTCCTCAAGAGTTTATATAGTGCTCTCAACTTGAGCATCCATTTGAGGATGAAAACCCATGCTAAGCTTAACCTTGATACCAAGACCTATTTGAAATGACCTCCAAAAATGAGAAGTGAATTGAGCACCACAATCCTACATGATAGACAAAGGCACCCTATACAATCTAACAAACTCATGTATATACAACTTGGCATAATCTTCAACACCATAAGTGGTTTTGACTGGTAGGAAATGAGCTGACTCTGTCATTCTATCCACAACAAACCAATAGAGGCAAAATCTTTTCTAGTCTTAGGTAACCCAACCACAAAATCCATGTTGATCACTTCCCACTTTCAAGTAGGAATTTCTATATCTTGGGCTAGGCCATATGGCCTTTGATGTTCGGCTTTGACTTGTTGGCAATTGTGACAACCGAATATGAACTTGGCAATATCTCTCTTCATAACACCCCACCAACACACCTCCCTCAAGTCTCTATACATCTTTGTAGATCCGGGGTGAATAAAGTAGGATGAAATGTGGGCCTCCTTCATGATCAACTCCCTTAAGTAATCAACATTAGGCATATACAACCTACCTTGGTTCCTAAGGGTACCATCTCCTCCTTGGGTGAAAACCTCTACTTTACTATCTTTCACCAAGGCCTTCAACTCTAAAAATGCTGGGTCAAGATCTTTCTTTGACTTTACTTCCTCAATCAAAGAAGATTTAGAGCCAACAATAATCACTACACCGCCATTATCAACTTCATCCAACCTAATCCCCAATCTAGCAAACTGGTGAACCTCTCTAACCACCTCTTTGCCTCCATCCTCAACATGAGCTAGACTACCTATGGGCACTCTACTGAGAGCATCTTCCACAACATGAGCTTTGCCGGGGTGATAATGCATACTTATATCATAATCTTTAAGAAGCTTTAACCACCTTCTTTGTCTCTAGTTTAAGGTATTTTTGGGTGAACACATATCGGAGACTATTATGGTCATAAAACATATCAACATGAACCCCATAAAAGTAGTGATGCCAAATTTTCAAAGTAAATACCATGGCTGCCAATTCAAGATCATGGGTGGGATAATTCTTCTCATGCACCTTAAGTCTCCTAGAGGCATATGCTATCACCTTACCATTTTGCATCAAAACACACCCCAAACCAATTCTTGAAGCATCACAATATACCACGAATCCTTTTAACCCTTCAAGTAGAGCCAAGATAGGAGCGAAGACAAGCCTATCTTTCAAATTATGAAAACTCTTCTCATATTCATTGTTCCACACAAATTTTTTCTTCTTTTGGGTCAACTTTGTCATAAAGGAAGCAATAGAAGAAAAGCCATTCACAAACCACTGGTAATAACCCGTGAAACCCAAGAAACTCCTAATATCCGATGGAGTCAAGGGTCTAGGCAAATTTCTAATCACCTCCATCTTCTTAGGATACACTTTAACGCTATCATCCAACACCACATGCCCTAGAAAAGCAACCTCTTTCAACCAAAACTCACATTTTTCATATTTTGCATACAACTTCTTCTTCCTCAAGATTTGTAACACCACTCTCAAGTGATTCACATGCTCCTCCTTACTATGGGAATAAATCAAGATATCATCAATAAAGACTACCACGAACATGTCAAGGTAGGATTTAAAGACCCTATTCATGAGATCCATAAATATAGCCAGTGCATTAGTCAAGCCAAAAGACATTACCACAAACTCAAAGTGCCTATACCTAGTCCGGAAAGCCGTCTTAGGAATATCACACTCCTTCACTTTCACTTGGTGTTATCCGAACTGAAGGTCAATCTTAGAAAAGTGACTAGCCCCTTGTAGTTGATAAAAAAGGTCATCAATCCTTGGTAGAGGGCACTTGTTCTTTATGGTGACTCTATTAAGTTGCCGGTAATCAATGTACATTCTAAGAGAACCATCTTTTTTCTTCATAAACAACATCGGTGTATCCTAAGGCGACTTACTAGGCCTTATGAAACTCTTTTGCAACATATCCCTTAATTGATCCTTTAAATCCTTCAATTAGGGGTGTGCAAAAATTGAACCGTCCGATAAACCGAACTAATAAAAATGTTATTAGTTTATTGTTATTGGGTTATTAGGTTATCAGGTTTTTAATGGTTTTAAAAAAAAAATTATCGAGTTATCAATTCGATATCAGTTTTTACTATTAGGCTATTGGGTAAACCAATAACCCAACAAGATTATAATAATTTATTATTTTATCCATTTGTAAATATTAAATATAAGTAATTTAATAATAATAGGACAATATAACAAAACTTTACATAGTTAATCTTTATAGTACTTAAGTGATTATTTATTCACTTTAGTATTTTAGCTTTTAATTAACTAATTATACCTTTTGCAAGTTTGTAAATATTGCTTTTTATTAATGCAAATGTTCATTATTATTCTTATCAGGTAAACCAAAAACTGAACTGTTAAGGACTTAAAACCTATAAATCAAAAACCAATAAAAATTATTTTGTTGGTTCAGCATACCCAAAAATCAAAAACCGATAAACTGAATCGATAATGTATAAAATTGAACCGAACCGACTGATGCACATCCCTACCTTCAATTTTGCCGAGGCCATATGGTAAGGGGGAATGGAAATGGGTTTAGTATCAGGAAGGAGGTCTATACCAAAGTCTATTTCCCTTTCGGGAGGGACACTAGGAAGCTTATCAGAAAAAACATCAAGAAACTCATTAGCCACCAGAACCGACTCAAGCGGAAGGACTTTGGACTCAACTTCCCTAACCCTCACAAGATAATAAAGACAACCCTTAGAAATCAACTTTTGGGCTTTAAGACAAGAAATGAATCTACCCTTGACCACCACATCATGACTTTCCTACTCAAGAACAGGCTCATTAGGGAATCAGAATTTAATCCCACAGATTCTACAATTAATAGAATGATAATAGACATGCAACCAATCCATCTCAAGAATGACATCAAAATCCACCATATCTAATTCAACAAAAATCACAAAGCAAGACTTTATGCAAAATGAACATGGGACAATTTCTATAGACTCTTTTAGCAACAAAGGACTCATCAATGGGGGTTTCCACTTCATAAGGTTCACACAACAATTTGGGACTAACATGAAGCTTTTTGGCAACAAAAGGAGTAATAAAAGAAAGAGTGACACCCGGGTCTATCAATGCATGCATATCAAAATTAAAAACCTTTAACATATTGGTGACAACATCGGGCACCTTATCCATCCTTTGTCTTCCTTGAAGAGCATAGAATCTATTTTTCCTTGGAGGACCCCCTTGCTGGCCTCTCTTAGCCCTTGGACCCGCGTTTGCACCTTGGCCTTGTGGACGACCATATCTACCTTTGTTTTGAGCATAAGCACAATCAATAACTTTGTGAACCATTTCACCACAACCAAAGTAAGCATTAGAATTCCTCAAACATGGACCACTATGATTCTTTTCACACCTTAGGCATCTAGGATTTGTCATTCCTCCATTACCACCTTGGAATCTTGGGTTGGTCACCCTATCATTTGCAAATCTCTTGTTAGGAGCATTGGATGACCCTTGGTCTTGGAACTTGTGGCCTTGAGGAAATCAGCCACCCTTAAAACCTTAGAAACTACCTTCAAAATGAGCCCTCTTGGACTCACCACCTCTTCTTTGTCTAAGATTTTCCCCCTTTAGTTGATCGGCACACGAGATGGGACAAATCCATATCACCCACTAACATGGCAGCATAACACTCCTCATTGACCAAATCGAACACCCCCGACATACATTTGTTCATCCTTGATCTAGGTCCGACAGCTAATTGTGGAGCATACTTGGATAGCTTGTTGAACTTGAGGGTGTACTCCCTCACACTCATGGAACCTTGCTTAAGGTTCATAAACTCCATCATATTAGCCTCCCTTAGCTCGATAGGAAATAACTGATTGAGGAATGCGACTTTGAGCTTGTTCCAAAGGATAGCATTAACACTCCCCTTCTCTAACTTCCATTATGTAAACTAAATTTGAGCCACCCTTTTGAGTTGGTAGGCTGTCAACTCCTCTTTTTCCTCCGAATTGACCCCCATGATGGATAGCACCTTGTACATCTCATCCATGGACTCTTGGGGATCCTCATCCGTCTTGGATCTATGGAACTCCGGTGGGTTCATTCTTGTGAAATCCCTCACCCTAGAACCCAGAGTGGGATCATGAGGGGCTTGGGCCCCTTGGTTGATTTGGTTGGTCATAGAATGAGTCAACATTGTAATAGCATCTCAGAACTCATCTTGGGCTACCCCTACTCTTTGAGGAGCTTTAGGAGAGGGAGGGGGCGATTGCTCCTCTGGTGTATAGGCTCACCTTAGTCTCCCTCTTGGAATCGGTATGATCTAGAAGAGCAAAGAACTTTTGTTAGGGGAAAAAGCCTTACACTTACATCTAAAGCACGATATAGACCGTGAAGAAGTGAAATATTTCTTAAAATGCCTCATAGCCTCCCATTCATAGTTGTAGTGTGTTAGATTCCGAGGACAACTAACAACCTAGTGCTCTGATGCCAAGTTTGTCATGACCCAACCTAGGGCCTCGAAGTGACACAGTGAATGGGAATCCGAGGGGATCCAAACAAGCCTCTTAGCATATCAATCATACATCCTTGGTCGCGGAAGCAAAGTAAACAATCAACAAGAGACATAATAAAAAGGGAAGCGGGACTAAGGGAAATCTTGATATTCATAAAAGTATAAAGAGTCAAGCTCAAGCATAAGTATAACATAAGATCCAATAATATCTCTAACATGGAATGGAGCAGGGACTAAGACAATTTCCGGGCTCACCCTCATAATAACAAGTGTTCAAAATAAAGAAGTCTCAAAATTGCAAGATTAATAAAGATAGTGTCCTAGGACTTGAGGATCCACAAAAGCTTGCTTAAAAAGATCATACTAGCCACGTGGTGGATGATCAAATGGTGCTTCAGTTCGTACATGGTAATATCATGTAGGGATAGAGTATGCGTTAGTACGTTTGAATGTACTAAGTATGCAGGATTCAATGCAACAAGACATAAGACAATATAGTCAAAATGCATAATCATAAGCAATAGATATATAATCTCAATATGGCATCCATGATCAATTCTCATAATAAAACATGCTTGTAAACCATTCAACTTGCATAATATATAATACATGTGTGGAAAGAGACCCTAACCGACAAAAGTAAGACCAAGCGAGCTATAACTTGGAATCCTGATGATTCCCTCATCGGTAAAGAGGTGGTATACTTTCCAAGGTAAACCATAATTCATGTTAATGGAACCCATCCCATTTTTATAAAGTAACCCTCCTTACGAGATCCCATCCCATTTCGAAAAGGATTTCATGGTAAATTGCACTAAATGGATCCACAAGTATAGTAAGGGTACAGTATAATCCTATGTTGGCACATAGTTTAGAGACTAAAGACTCTATATAAGGACTCCTTGGGTTGATCCCCCATGTAAAGTACTCAATTGGTGCCAAGTCTAATCCCATGGAATACTTGAAATAATCATAGCTTGTATAACTTGTAAGAAACATAGAAAGATGACATGAGTAGCTCTTGAAACATTTCTTGACCTCTAATTGTGAGCCGAACATGAAATATGAGAGTAGATCATAATCATACATGAACCCTTGCTTTAACATGAATGACTCAAAAAAGGTAAAAAAAAAACCTTGAAAATAGGGCTTAGCTTGTAACTTATAAAATCATAGATAATTTTCATGAATTCAATACAGACTTGAAAGCCCTTAATCATCATATTGTCACTTGACTTGTAAATCATGAAATAGATCATCAATAACGTGAGAATTCTAGACTTGACATTTTATCAAACACTTGGTTGGTTCATGATACTAGTTCAAAATCATGCAATTCAAGAGTGACATAAGATGAGAAAACTTAATGCAATCAACCTACCAATATGTAGTAAAACCTTCATATAGGTTACTTTGAAATCCATCATCAAAACTCATAATAGATCATAGTTTCATAGATCAAAATATGCGTAGTCTCAATAGATATAATTAAAATATACATAGTCTCAAAATAAGCTTGAAATAGATAGTCATGCATAATCAATCAACATATCAGAAAACTCTAACATGATTCATGCTCATAATTCATAATACGAGATACCTATAGGTAATATAACTTGAAAACATGCAATTTTCATGAAAAGGAAGATTGGCTCCATGGGTTAAAGGACCCAACGAATGAAACCCACAAACTTGGGTTTCTCTGAGATGAGCTTGAAGAAACTTAGAGCTTGGTGTGAATCCTTGAGTTCTAAAGTTAAGCTTGAAATCGTAGAATTTAGAATGAGATATTTGGTTAAGTCTTGAAGAGGTTTTTGAGAGGGTCTTGAGTGATATAGAGTTGAAAAATGGCTAAGTATAAGTGATTTCACTTCTAAGTGGGCATGGGGCTATGACTCCAATGCCCTTGGGTGCACAAGAAAATTAAGGAAAGAGTTATACTGGTCCATGATGGGTCAGAAAGTTTTTGTGTTGATCCATGCCTAGTCTGCGTCGCGGCTTGGTCGGGGATGTACACTGGAAATTGAAAATTAGGAAAATTTATTTTTCATTACGGGTCTTCTAAAATTCGTGTTATACCCAATTTCCACTTAATTTTGCCCCCTGATCAAGAATACGATGTCGAATTTTTGATATCATGCATGAATTTTGAGATATATGGAAATTACAATTATGGGTATTCCGAAGCACTTGTTGGGGCATTTCAAGTAAAAGATTACAATGTGGTAATGGTGGGATGACCCACCTTAAGTGCCAAAAGTGTGGAAGGAGCCATGATAGTCCATGTTTGAAGAATTCTAATGCTTGTTTTGGTTGTGGTGAAGTGGGTTACAAGGTTATAGATTGTCCTCATGCTCAAAACAAAGATAGAGATTATCGTCACAAGGCCAAGGTGCAAATGTGTGTCTAAGGGCTAAGGGAGGCGAACAAGGGGATGCTCCAAGGAAAAATAAATTCTTTGCTCTTCAAGGGAGATAGGGGTGGATGAGGTGCCGATGTCGTCACTGGTATGTTAAATGTTTTCGATTTTGATATATATGTATTGATAGACCAGTGTGCCACTCTTTCTTCTATTACTCCTTTTGTTGCCAAAAAGCTTCATGTTAGTCCCGAATTGTTGTGTGAACCTTTTGAAGTGTCAACCCCGTTGGTGAGTCCATTGTTGCCAAAACAGTCTATAGAAATTGTCCCGTGTTCATATTGCATAAAGTCTTGCCTAGTGAGTTTGTTGAATTAGATATGGTTGATTTTGATGTCATTCTTGGTATGGATTGGTTGTATGCATATTATACATCTACTGATTATAAAACCCATAGAGTTAAATTCTAATTCCCCAATAACCCTGTCCTTAAGTGGGAAAGTTGTGATGTGGTAGTCAAGGGTAGATTCATTTCTTGTCTTAAAGCCCAAAGGTTGATTTCTAAGGGTTGCCTTTATTATCTTGTGAGGGTTAGGGACTTTGAATCCAAAGTCCTTCATATTGAGTCGGTTCCGGTTATTAATGATTTTTTTGATGTCTTTCCCGATGAGCTTCCCAGTGTCCGCCCCAAAAGGGAAATAAACTTTTGTATAGACTTACTTCTTGATACTCAACCCATTTCCATTCCCCTCACAGTATGGCCCCGATGGTATTTGTGAAGAAGAAGGATGGTTCTCTTAGAATGTGCATTGATTTTTGGTAACTTAATAGGGTTATCATAAAGAAAAAGTACCCTCTACCAAGGATTGATGACTATTTTGATCAACTTCAAGGGGCTAGTCACTTTTCTAAAATTAATCTGCGATCCAAATATCACCAAGTGAAAGTGTGGGATTGTGATATTTCCAATATGGCTTTCTGGACTAGGTATGGGTACTTTCAGTTTTTGGTTATGTCCTTTGGGTTGACTAATGCACCAACTATATTTATGGGTCTCATGAATAGGATCTTTAAACCCTACTTTGGCATGTTCGTGGTGGTCTTTATAAATGATATCTTGATTTATTCCCAAAGTAAGGAGGAGCATGTGAATCATATGAGGTTGGTGTTGCAAATCTTTAGTGAGGAGAAATTGTATGCAAAATATGAAAAATTTAAGTTTTGGTTGAAAGAGCTTTCTTTTCTAGGGCATGTGATATCGGGTGATGACATTAGGGTGGATCCTAAAAAGATGGAGGTAAATAGAAATTATCCTAGACCTTTGACTCCATCAAATATTAGGAGTTTCTTGGGTTTGACGGGTTATTACTCGAGGTTTGTAAATGTCTTTTCTTCTATTACTTCCCTTATGATAAAGTTGACCCAAAAGAAGGCAAAATTCGTGTGGACCAATGAATGTGAAAAGAGTTTTCAGACTTTGAAAGATAAGCTTGTCTCCGCTCTTATCTTGGCTACATCGGAAGGGTTGGAAGGGCTCATGGTATATTTTGATGCCTCAAGAATTGATTTAGGGTGTGTTTTGATGCAAAATGGTAAGGTGATAGCATATGCCTCTAGGTAACTTAAGGTGCATAAGAAGAATTATCCCACCAATGATCTTGAATTTGCGGCCGTGGTATTTTCTTTGAAAATTTGGTGTCGCTACTTGTATGTGGTTCATGTTGATGTGTTTACCGACCACAAGAATCTCCAATATGTGTTCACCCCAAAAGATCTTAACTTGAGACAATGAAGGTGGTTTGAGCTCCTTAAAGACTATGCTTTGAGTGTGCATTATCATCCTGACAAGGCTGATGTTATGTCTAATGCTCTAAGTGGAGTGTCCATGGGTAGTATAGCACATGTTGAGGATGGTGGCAAGGAGGTGGCTAGAGAAGTTCACCAGCTGGCTAGATTGGAGGTTAGGTTGGATGAAGTTTATAATGGTGGTGTAGTGGTGGTTGATGGTTGTAAGTCTTCTTTGATTGAGGAGGTAAAGTCAGAACAAGATCTTGACCCCACGTTGTTAGAGTTGAAGGCCTTGGTGAAATATGGTAAAGTGGAGGTTTTCTCCCAAGGGGGAGATGGTGCCCTTAGGTACCAAGGTAGATTTTGTGTGCCTAATGTTGATAACTTGAGGGAGTTGATCTTGAGGGAGGCCCATAATTCATCCTATTCCATTCACCCTAGTTCTATGAGGATGTATAAAGGCTTAAGGGGGGTGTATTGTTAGGGTGGTATAAAGATAGATATTACCAAGTTCATATCCAGATGTAATAATTGCCAACAAGCTAAAGCTGAACAGCAAAGGCCGGGTGGCCTTGCCCAAGATATATAAATTCCTACTTGGAAGTGACAAGAGATCAACATGGATTTTGTGGTTCGGTTGCCTAAGACTAGAAAACACTTTGACTCTATTTGGGTTATTGTGGATAGAATGACAAAGTCGGCTAACTTCCTACCAGTCAAAACTACTTATGGTGACAAAGATTTGCAAAGTTATATATTCATGAGTTGGTTAGATTCCATTGGGGTGCCTTTGTCTATCATTTCGGATCACGGTGCTCAATTCACTTTCCACTTTTGAAGATCCTTCCAAAGAGGTCTCGGTACCAAGGTTAAGCTTAGCATGGCCTTTCACCCTCAAATGGATGGTCAAGCTGAGAGGACTATTTGAACTCTTGAGGATATACTTAGAGCTTATGTTTTGATGTTTAAGGGTAATTAGGATGAACGTCTTCCTCTTATTGAGTTTGCTTACAATAATACCTACCACTCTAATATTGGTCTGGCTCCTTTTTAAGCTTTATATGGTAGGCGTTGTAGATCCCCGGTTAGGTAGTTTGAAATGGGGGAGATGGCTTTGCTAGGTCTAGATTTGTTCATGGAGGCCTTTGAGAAGGTGAGGTTGATTAGGGAGAGATAGAAAACAACCAAAGTAGACAAAAGTCCTGTTTTGATGTGAGGAGAAGAGATCTTGAGTTTAAGGTTGGTGATTGAGTTTATTTGAAAGTCTCACCCATGAAGGGTATGGTCCGGTTCGGCAAGAAGGGAAAACTAAGTCCAAGATTTGTGGGTCCCTATAAAGTTTTGAGGAGAGTGGGTAAGATTGCATATGAATTGGAGTTATACATCCATGTTTAGAAAGTGTGTGGGTGACTCAAGTGCTATAGTGTCTTTGGATGTTGTGGGCATTGTAAAAGATAATTTGACCTATGAGGAGGTCCCTGTGAAGATTTTGGATTGACAAGTGAAGAGATTAAGAAATAAAGATATAGCTTCTGTCAATGTTCTTTGGAGGAATCAACAAGTTGAAAGTGCCACATGGGAAGCCGAGGCGGACATGAAAATGGGATATCCATATTTCTTCTACTCTACTTGAGATGAAGGTACTAATTTAAGTCCCATACATGATTTCAAGTCTTAAGTTTCATCCCTCATGTTACTTTGCATGCGTTTTTGTTCATGTCAACAAGTTTATGGTGACTTTTTACATTCATGTTGAAATTTTCGAAAGTGATGCTTAAATGCATTTGTTGCATTCATTTCGGGCTTAAATCCTCATGATTACTTTTCTCATACATGTTTCTTTGACATTCGGGGACGAAGTTTTCCAAAGGGGAGATATTGAAACTCCTCAAAAATGTTCTTCGAAATGCCTATAATCATAATTTCCATATATCTCAAAATTTGTGTGTGATATTGAAAATCCAACTTCATATTCTCGATCAGGGGAAAAATTGAGTAGGATATGGGTATAACTCTGATTTTAGAGGACCCATAGCGAAAAATAATTTTCACTAATTTATGATTTTTCGGAGAGCATTCGAGCCCTAGCCTCGACGTGCTAGGGGCGCGAAGCAGTACAAATGTTGCCTGCGCAATGGGTTCGTCTCGCGCCAAGGACACAAACCAGTATAAAGTTTCCCTTGGTTTTTTCTATTAAGGCCAAGGGCATTGGGGTCATAGACCCATGCCTACTTAAGTGTGAACTTACTCATACTTAGCCATTTTTCAACTCTATATCACTCAAGACCCTCACAAAAACCTCTCTAAGACTTAACCAAATATCTCATTCCAAATTCAAGGATTTCAAGCTTAACTTTGGAACTCAAGGATTCACTTCAAGCTCTAAGTTTCTGTCACGCCCAGGGAGGATACCCTGGCGTAATTGACACCTAGAGCCTATTGCTAGTCCCCAAGTGAACTACTTGGCCTTATCACATTCATCCATTTATACATTCTACTAATTAGCGGAAGACATAAGGAAGTAAATGGGCACATCATCATCTAGTCTCAAAATAATTTTATAAATAAATGGCTAGTAGAAAGAAACTAGCTCAACAAGTCTCAATATCAACATTCGACTCTAGTCGATGAAGCCTCTATCACTATCAAGTAGTGCCAATGACAAATCCCTGACTACCTCAATCAAAATAAAGCTAATCAAATCTAACTCTAAAGCAAGATGAAATAAATATAATGAATCCTCAAAAGTAGAGGAGGCTCACCAATCAACTGAACATCTCAAATCCTCAATGATGCACCTGTTGGAGATCTCCAACTCTTGTATCTACATCCAGAAATGATGCAGCCCCAGAGGGGGACATCAGTACTTGGAATGTACTGGTATGTAAAATAGCTAAATGAAACCAAAATAGGTAGAATAATATAGAAACAACAATCTACTGGAAATAATAACAATCGACATGTCAAATGTCTATCTAAAGAAAGAATAAAGAGAAAACAAGTGACCCATCAACCAATCAACTCATCAATCAAATCAGACTCAACTCAGAGAGACTCATCTCAAAGGAACACAACTCAACTTATCTCACCATATCTCACCTTATCTCATCTCATCTCGACTCAGAGTACTCAAGGTAGGAACTTTTTGGGAGTTTCTCTTATCTAACAACAATAACTTATAAGCCAGTGATTGTACAACAATCACACTGATGTTTCCATAGCCATTCTGTACTTGCCAAATAGAGAATGAATTAAAACCACATGGACAAGTCCAAATGGAGACAACAAATCATGAGTCCTCTATTGATTTCAGGGACTTCTAATCAGAGGGGACATCATCATAGGATGATATGTGTCACGACCCAAAAATGGGCGTGATGGCACTCGTCTTATCTTACCAAGACAAGTCAGCCTACAACCCAACTATAACCTTAAAAACGCGAAATTATAATAAAAATAAAAGTTTAATTTGATGAAAATC
>JAABOM020022552.1:0-18267 GCA_011800125.2 Solanum clarkiae
GGTGTGTACGTATGTATGATACTTCTGTTGGCGGTCTTACCGCAGCGGTGACCTTGTCGGCCCGCATATGTATATATATATGTGCGTATGACTGTTTGTGGCGAGCTGGGTTTTCTGTTTATAGGCTTGGGATAGTTATTAAAACAGAGGAAATTCTGCCGAAATTTTGACAAAAATCTGGACAAATAAGATTGGGAATCCAGTTTGGTATCGTCTAGGTGCCTTATTGGCACCCGTCACGGTCCCTGGGAGGGGTCGTGACATTTCCTTACAAAAGCCATTCTAAATCAAGTGCACTGACTGTGGAATTGCCAAATTACTTTAAGGCTCCAACTATTTTTTTTTAACAAAAGCTATGTTCTGACAAGTATTGAAATGTTATATTTGTTTTATACCTGTTGACACCATTGTAACATCCGATGAAATTACCAAAATATCTCTAGAGGAGTTATGTACGCATAGTGCGTCTTTCCATGCTCCAATGGCAAATCCGAGGTTGGATATGCGATCAACATGAAAAAATTGAGTGGATAAGTAGTCTCAATTGATTTTTAGAGCAACCGAATCAAAAGATAATTTTTTGATGTGAAAATAATTTCCAAAATAAGTGCGTGACAGGTATGAAATTACCAAAATATCTCTAGAGGAGTTATGTACGCATAGTGCGTCTTTCCATGCTCCAATGGCAAATCCGAGGTTGGATATGCGATCAACATGAAAAAATTGAGTGGATAAGTAGTCTCAATTGATTTTTAGAGCAACCGAATCAAAAGATAATTTTTTGATGTGAAAATAATTTCCAAAATAAGTGCGCGACAGGTATGCGTTGCGCACTTGCCTCAGACTTACACTTAGATTTTGTCCAAAATTTTTCTACGGGATTAGAAAACTCTTTTAGCGAATTTTTGGTGAAAAACACCAAAAAAAGTGCAAGGTCCACATCATGGACCCCTTGTCACCAAGGTATACGTTTTTTCAAAATTTCATAAGGGGCATTCTAGATCTTTCTTAACTCCTCCTAAACTCAAAACGGATTTAAATGGGTCATTTAGAGCATAAAAATTATTTTAATCCCCATTCTGAGTCCTTTCTAAGTTCTTGAAAAAGACTAGGGCTAAAGAGAAGAGAAGAGGAGCAAGGAGTTGAGGTGTTCGAGGAGAGTTCTTTGAGGTTGATTGTCCAAAAGCTTCACACCAGATTGTTCTCCCATGTGCCCCCATTGATGGTAATAGAGGAGTTAATAGTCTAATGAGTCTACACACATGATTCTTGATTATTTTCTTGAAAATTATATCTATTACTTGTATTTTCATATGTTGATGATCATCATAAACATGCTTTCTTGAATCAAATACTTTTCATGGATTATTGTATAACCCTATATGTTATTTTGTGAATCCATGCATGAATGAACCTAGGGATGGAGTCTAGAGTCTTGACTAGATTAGGTTGATTATAATCCTGATGTAGGTATGAGGTCGAGTTAATTGAGCTTGATGATCCTATGAGTATTCGTAATTGAATTCTACAGTCTTGTCTAAATGACTTCTTTTCAATGATGATCTGAGTCCTTGAGTTCTTAATTGGGCACTAAGTTGATTGAGATGTTAGGTCGAAAGGCCCCATTGAGTTAAGTTGATAAGATGATGAGTGTCTTCATGAGACTAATTGAGTTGATGCGTTCCTCTATGAGGCTAATCGATATGATTGACTGAGATGAAGACGAGTCTTATGAGCATTGAGTCTTGACATAAGTATTGACCACCGAAATGAGTAAGAGTAAGCCAACTTTCACTTATTAACTATATCGCCAAGCATTGGTGAGGACTAGAAATATTACATTGAGGTTCCCTCTTGATTTAAAGTCCCTGAAAGCAATAGAAGACTTGTTAAGGCTGGATCCCTAGTGGATTCAATTTCTTCTTTACCTAGCAAGTACAGAACGACTGTGACAACATCAACGAGATTATTGTACAATCACTGACTCATAAGTAGTTGTTGTCAGATGAGAGAAACTTCCAGAAAGTCCCCACATTGAGTACTCTAAGTCGAGTTGAGTTGAGTTGAGTTCCTTTGAGTTGATTGATGAGGCTTTATTGGTTGATGATCACTTGTCTACTCTTTCCTCTTACTTTAGATAGACACTTGACATTCTGAATTGAGTATATTCTGAGTTGATGTTATTTCTATATATTCTACCTATTTTTTTGTTTCATTCAACCATTTTACATACTTGTACATTCCACATATTGACGTCCCCTTTAGACTGCATCATTTTATGATGCAGAGGCAGGTACTAGAGATCGTCAACAGGTGCATCGTTGAAGATCTGAGCTTTTAGCTGAGTTGGTGAGCCTCCTTTACTCCAAAGGATTATTATTTATTTTCATATAGATTACTAGAGTTAGACTTGAGTAGCTTTACTTTTGATTTGAGGTAGTCGTGGTCTATCATCGGCACCATTTGATAGTGATAGAGGCTTAATAGACTAGAGTGAGTATTGATGTCGATACTTGTTGAGCTAGTTTCTTTCCTACTAGCTTATTTACTTATATGTTATGTGAAGTTTAGAGTTGCTTACTATTATCTTTAATCTTTTGCTGATTGATAGAGTTTATTGAATGAATGAATGTGATGAGGCCAGGCCAAGTGGTTCGCTTGGGGACTAGCAATAGTCTCTGAGTGCCAGCCATGTCTAGGGTACCCTCCCGGGGGTGAAAAACTTAGTATCATAGCACAGAGTTCAAGTGTCCTATGGAGTCTATGAAATCATGTCTAGTAGAGTTATTTTTATGGGTGTGTTGTGCACCACACTTTATAAGCAGGAGGTTATAGGACACTAGGAATAGTTACACTTCTTTCATGATTCGATTCGTATGGTATAGTTAAAACTCTATGAAAACTCTCTTCTAATTCGTGCTCTATGCATTGCAAAGTTGTGATCATGCCTTCCAAAAGAGTTGTCAGAGGTAGAGAGTGTCCTTCTAGGTAGAATTTTAACCCACCCGAGCCTCAAGGACTTGAGGAGCCTGTCAATCCAGTTGTCCTTGTCGAGAAACCCCTAGAAGCTGAGGTTTCTAATGCTGAGCTTCGCTAGGCTATCCAAAATCTACCCCAGGCTATCACAGTACCTACTATGAGGTAAGGAGCGGGTAGGAAGGATGCGCAGGACATATCTAGGGTTTGAGAATTCTTGAGGATGAATCCGACTGAGTTCAAAGGGTTTGTATCTAATGATGATCATGAAAGCTATGTGGAGGTGCTATAGAAGGTGTTCCAAGTGATGCATGTGACTGATGTTGATAGGGTTAACTAGTTGCCTACCAGCTCAAGGGTATGGCCAGGCTATGGTTTGACCAATAGAATTGTGACTTGGACAATGTTCGAGGAAGCTTTCTTTGGTTGATTCTTTCCAAGAGAATGAAGGGAGGCCAAGGTAAGAAAGTTATTCAATCTGAAACAAGGCTATATGACTGTGCAAGAGTATGGGCTTAAGTTTACTCAGCTATCTTGCTATGCTCCGCATACGGTTACTGATATGAGAGGGATAATAGGGATGTATGTTGATGGGCTGAACAAAGGGCCAAAGAAAGATGGAAAGGGAGCGATGCTTGTAAGCGACATTGACATTGGGAGATTGATGACTTATATGCAACAAGTTGATGGGGAGAGACAGCATGACAAATAGGAGTTCAAAAATAAGAGAGTAAATACATCCAACCATGAGGTTGGAAAGAGAGGGAATGGGAACATATTCCAGTCGGGGCTAGCACCATCATCTGATAGTGTACCTAAGCCCAGAACCAGGAATAATCAGAGATCTCTAAATTTTGGAGCCCAGGGATCTCAATCACAGGCTAGTGTAGCCCAAGGTTCACAAGGTAAGCCATCATATGGTAAATGTGGCAGATTACACTTGGGTAGATGCCATGAGGGGAGTGACATGTGCTTCAAGTGTGACCAAGTGGATCATTATAGAGAGAGTGTCCAAAGTGGGTTGATTGGGTTTAATCTTCTGCACCATCCCCACCAGCTAGAGGAAATTAGAAGGGTACTACACTGGCACAAGCGGAGCTACAAACCATTTGTATGCAATGGGTATTTTCCAAGATCAGGAGAACTCCCCAGATGTTGTGACAGGTATGATTCAAGTCTTCAAATTTGATTTTATGTTTTGATGGATTCTATTGCCACATTGTCATTTGTAACTCCTTATATGACCAATAGATTTGACAAAACCTCTAAGAGTCTTATTGAACCCTTTGATGTTTCTACTCTAGTTGGTGAGTCTATACAAGCCGAGAGAATCTATGATGTGAAAGATGTTGAGTCTCCATGTATTGAGTCAGTACTGATTGTGAATGAGTTTCTTGAAGTGTTCCCTAATAATTTTCCTGGAGTCCCTCTTGATAGGAAGATCAACTTTGGGATTGATATTCTTCCCGATACCCATCCTGTCTCAATTCCACCTTATAGGATGGCCCCCGCTGAGTTGAAAGAATTTAAAGATCAATTGAGAGGTTCATTAGAGAAGGGCTTTATCAGACTGTGTTTCTCCTTAGGGTGCTCCTATCCTATTCGTGTGAAAGAAAGATGGGCTCTCAGAATGTGTATCGATTATAGGCAACTGAACAAGGTCACGATAAATAATAAAGATCCTCTCCCCAGGATAGATGATATGTTTGACCAACTTTAGGGAGCCTTTTGTTTCTTAAATATGGACCTTAGATTTGGTTATCATCAGTTAAAAGTGAGGGAATGTGATATTCCAAAGGCACCCTTTAGGACTAGATATGGCCATTTTGAGTTCTTGGTCATGTCTTTTGGGTTGACGAATACACCTGTAGTTTTCATGGACTTGATAAACACGGTGTTCAGACAATATCTTGATATGTTAGTGATCTTGTTCGTAGAGACATATTGGTGTATTTGAGAGATGAGGAGGAACATGCTAATCACCTCGGAGTTGTCCTCTAAACTCTTAAGGATCATGAGTTGTATGTAAAATTCTCGAAGTGTGAGTTCTGGCTTAAGTCAGTGACTTTCATAAGACATATTGTTTCAGGTGATGGTATTTGAGTAGATGCCCAAAATATTGAAGAGGTTAAGAACTGGCCCAGTTCGACCTCTCCGACTGACATAAGAAGTTTCTTGGGGTTAGCAGGCTATTACCGCAGATTTATTTGACAGATTTTCTTCCTATTCACACCATTGACCAAATTGACTCAGAATAAGGTCAAATTTCAGTAGTTTGATGAATGTGAGAAGAGTTTCCAAGAATTAGACTAGACTGACTATTGCACCAGTTTTAACCTTGCCCGATGGGACAGAAGACTGTGTGATATATTGTGATGCGTCAAGAGTTAGATTGGGTTGTGTGCTAATATAGATAGGGAAAGTGATAGCCTATGCTTCAAGATAACATAAGGTACACGAGAGAAACTATCCGACCCATGATCTTGAGTTGGTAGTGGTGGCGTTTGCATTTAAAATCAAGTGCCACTACTTGTATGGAGTGCATATGGATGTATTCACTGACCACAAGAGTATGCAATATGTTTTCAGTTAGAAAAAGCTCAACTTGTTACAGAGACGATGGTTGGAGTCGCTCAAGGATTATGAAATGAGCATTCTATACCACCCAGGTAAAGCTAACGTTGTTGCTGACACTCTTAGTAGGTTGTCAATGGGTTGTACGACCCATGTTGAGGAAGAAAAGAAGGAGTTAGCGAAGGAAGTGCATAGATTGGCTCAATTGGGAGCTCAGCTTGAGAAGAATAATGAGGGAGGAGTCAATGTTTAAAAAGGTTTGCTTCATCTTTAGTGGCAGAGGTGAAAGAAAAGCAAGAGCAAGATCCTATCATACTTCAACTGAAAGAGGTTGTCCATAAACATAAAGTGATTGTCTTCTCTAAAGGGGGAGATGGAATGTTGAGATACCAGAGTAAATTGTGCGTCCCAGAAGTTGATAGTGTTCAAGAGAGAATCATGGTTGAAGCCCATAGCTCTAGGTATTCCATTCATCCTGGCTCTACTTAGATGTATCACGACTTGAGGGAATTTTATTAGTGGAGTGGAATGAAGAGAGATATTGCTGAGTTTGTTTCAAAGTGCCCGAATTGCCAACAAGTTAAAGTGGAGCATCAAATGCCATGTGGATTGGCATAGAACTTTGAGATTCCTCAGTGGAAGTGGAAGATGATAAGCATGGACTTCATTATTGGTCTACCAAGGTCTCGAAAGTAACATGATTTGATATGAGTGATCGTGGATAGGATGACCAAGTCGGCTCACTTCTTAGCATTTAAAATAACTAACAGCACAGAGGAGTATGCCAAGTTGTACATCCGTGAGACTGTGAGGTTGTATGGAGTGCCTTTGTCTATCATTTCGGACAGAGGAGGTCAATTCACCTCCCAATTTTGGAGATCTTTTCAGAAGGGATTGGGTACTAAAGTGAATCTAAGTACAACTTTACATACTCAAACGGATGGCCAAGTAGAGTGTACAATTTAGACATTAGAGATATGTTTAGTGCTTGTGTCCTTGACTTCAAAATAAATTGGCATGATCACCTACCCTCTATTGAATTCATATATTACAATAGTTATCATGCAAGCATTGAAATGGCTCCCTATGAAGCCTTGTGTGGGAGGAGATATAAATCACTAATTGGGTGGTTTGAGGTTAGAGAAGCCGAGTTGATTGGACCTGATCTTGTCCATCAGTGAATGGAGAAGGTGAAGTTCATTAAAAAGAGGTTGAAGACTGCACAGAGTTGCCAAAAATCATACACAAATGTGAGGAGGAGAGACTTAGAGTTCGAGGTGAATGATTAGGTATACTTGAAAGTGTCACCTATTGGTCCTTATCAGATTGTGAAAAGGGTTGGGAAGGTTGTCTATGAGTTAGAGTTGCCTTCCGAGTTAGACGTAATTCATCCAGTGTTCGACATCTCGATGTTAAAGAAATGCTTGGGAGATCCTACCTTGGTGATCCCTATGGAGAATGAGTGAGTAAAGGATGGCTTGTCCTATAAAGAAAGGCTAGTCCATATCCTTGATCGTCAGATTCGCAAGTTGAGAACCAAAGCGATTGCCTCATTCAAAGGCCTATGAAGAAATCAATTTGTTGAGGATGCCACATGGGAAGCTGAGGAAGAGATGAGAGCTAAGTATCCACATCTATTCATGCCTGATGATAATTATGTTGAAGCTAATGTCCTTACCCTTGACTTAAATTGATATTTCTATCCTTGAGTTGATGTACCTATTCCTGAGTTTGAATAGCATTTGATGAGGTTGATGAGGAGTCGAGAGTTTGATTGATTTATTGAGTACTGAGATGAGTCTTGAGTGCATACATGCCTTGATGTCCACCTTTACTCATCATTCGAGGATGAATAATTCCAAGGGGGAGATGATGTAACACCTAGTAATTATCAAAATACCCCTAGAGGAGAGATGTGTGCATAACACATCTTTCCATGTTTTAACAGCAAATCCGAGGCTGGATATGTGATCAACAAGAAAAATTGAGTTGGAAAGTGGTCTCGATCGATTTTTAGAGCAAATGAATCAAAAGATAACTTTTCGATGTAAAAATAATTTCTAGAATAAGTGAGTGATAGATGTGCGATGCACACTTGCAGCGAACCTACACTTAGATATTGTCCAAAAATTTATTATGGGATTAGAAAACTCGTTCAGAGAATTTTTGACGAAAAACACCGAAAAAGTGTAGGTCCGCATTGCGGATCCCTTGTCACCAAAGCGAACGTTTTTCCAAAATTTCATGAGGGGCATTCTAGGCTTTTCCCAACCTCTCCTAAACTCAAAAAATGATCCAAATGGGCCATTTTGAGCGTAAAAGGGTTTTATTCCCCATTCCAAATTCTTGAAAAAGACTAGGGCTAAAGAGAAGAGAAGAGGAGTGAGGAATTGAGGAGTTCGAGGAGAGTTTTTTGAGGTTGATTGTCCAAAAGCTTTAGACCAGGTATGTAAATTTAAAATTGTTTTCCCATGTTCCCCCGCTGATGGTAATAGAGGAGTTAAAAGTTTAATGAGTCTACATACATGATTCTTGATTATTTTCTTGAAAATTGTATCCGTTACATGTACTTTCATATGTTGATGATTATTATAAACTTGTTTTCTTTAATCAAATACATTTCATGAGTTATTGTATAACCCTATATGTTATTTTGTGAATCCATGCATGAATGAACCTAGATGATGATTGACTTGAGTAGGTTGATTGTAATCCTAATGGAAGTATGAGGTTGAGTTAATTGAGCTTGATAATCCTATGAGTATTCATAATTGAATTCTAGATTCTTGTCTAAATGACTTCTTCTTAATGATGATTCAAGTCCTTGAGTTCTTAATTGAGCACTAAGTTGATGAGTTGATTGAGATGTTAGGCCGAAAGTCCCCGTTGAGTTGAGTTGATGAGAGTCTCCATGAGACTAATTGAGTTGATGAGTGCCTCTACAAGGCTAATTGAGATGAGAAGGAGTCTTATGAGCATTGAGTCTTGGGAGGAGTATCGAGCATCAAAATGAGTAAGAGTAAGTCCAACTCGCACTCAGTAACAACGTCTCCAAGTGTAGGTGAGGACTAGAACCATTACATCTAGGTTCCCTCTTGAGTTTAAGTCCCTGAAAGCATTAGAGGACTCGTTGAGGCTGGATCCCTAGTGGATTTAATTCGTTCTTTACCTGGCAAGTACAGAAAGACTATGATAACATCAACAGGATTATTATAAAATCACAAGCTCATAAGTGATTTTTGTACAATAAGAGAATCTCCCAGAAAGTCCCCACATTGAGTACTCTGAGTCAAGCTGAGTTCCTTTGAGTTGAGCTGAGTTGATTTATGAGGTTTGATTTGTTGATGTGTCACTTGGCTACTTTTTGCACTTGACATTCTGAACTGAGTATATTATGAGTTGTTGTTATTTCCATATTATTCTATATGTTTCTGTTTCATTCAGCCATTTTACATACTCATACATTTCATGTACTAACGTCCCCTTTAGACTGCATCATTTTATGATGCAGAGGCAGATACTAGAGATTGTCAACGGGTGTATCATTGAGGATCTGAGCATTCAGCTGAGTTGGTGAGCCTCCTTTACTTCGGAGGATCATAATTTATTTTCATCTAGCTTACTAGAGTTAGACTTGAGTAGCTTTACTTTTGAGTTGAGGTAGTCATGAGTCTGCCGTTGACACCATTTGATAGTGATAGATGCTTTATCTACTAGATTGAGTATTGATGTCGAGACTTGTTGAGCTAGTTTCTTTCCTACTAGCTTGTTTATTTATATGCTATTTGAGATTGAGTTTTGTACTACTATTTTTAGTCTTCTGCTGATTGATAGAGCTTATTGAATGAATGAATGTGATAAGGCCAAGTGGTTCGCTTGGGGACTAACAATAGTCTCCGAGTGCCGGCCACGTCTATTCCCCTTCCCGGGCGTGACAAACATTTTGGAAAAATTTGGTTAGATTCTATATGAGATGCTAATTGATTTAAATTCATATTTTGTGGGGGTCTAACTTGAGTTGTTTTTTCCCTTGGGCTAAGATAAATCCCATTAAAAACTAGATAGTTCAAGAAGCATCTTTCTTTCATTATGATTTTCTTTCAAGACGGATTCAATTATAGCCTGACAGAAAAGAGAAATGTCAACTCAAATATCAAGCCATGGAAAAATCATTAAATCAGCATGTCACTCATATAAATCCCAAAGTAAGCCAAAAGGTTGCAGAGAAACAGGAGTAATAGTTTTTCTTCTTTTTAATTACCTTTGTTTTGAGAGTTTTCTTTTCCTTCTGAACATCTCAATTTGTAAATGCATAAGAGGATGCCTCGACTTTAAAGTATGAAGGGTCAGTATAATGTTTCAGACATGCTCCAGCTCCAGCAACATCAAAACTGTTACAATCCATTGAGTTTGACAAACACTGTTCTAATGAAGTTTAACACTATGTAATGCAAGCTGTTAAAACTAGAACATACTTGTCTAGAAGGAATAAGCGAGGTGGATTCGACATTCTTCATACGAGTCCATCACAAATCGAGGTCGATTCGCAGATTAGGATGCCCATCAGTACTTGAAATAACATTTGTATTACTAATAGTTTTACTCATAGGTTTTATCAAAAACTCAAGAGATTCCTCAAATACTAATACCAATTTTTTTCAAAAGCAGAAACACTAATATTCATATATGCCACATTCTATGTTCACAAAAATGAAAGACAAATATTCCATTGTACGCTCTTTCTCTCCACCCACATACACAAGCGAAGGGCAGAATCTCTTGGTACAGAAGTAAGAGAAAGCAAGAATAGTCATCAAAGTGAACAAAAAAAGCAAGCATACTAAGTCGTCCAGGATTTCTATGGTGTCATTGCCAAGAAATGCTCTTAGGATTAACCAGAATTATAGAAGAAAGAAGAGTGATTGGTCTACAACAGTAATGCCCTCTCAATCAAAGGAAATTCTGCCTCAAGCTGCTTGACCATGACCGTTAGACTATGATCTCTTGCAGAAACTTCCATCACTTCTTCATGCAAGTCATGGAATATCTCAGCAGCAAACCATCAACGTTTACAATAAACAACAAAATCAACATTTTGGTCGCTACCACAATTAAACAGAACTTTAACTGCAGTACATTGGGACAAAGTGCATAAGCTGAAAACCCCATATTTGGCACCTCATTTTAATAGATAATGCATATAATGAAGCAACCAGCCTGGAATTTTTTTTTTTTATATCATTGAATGGTAAAAACAAAATTAAAGAAAGCATCTTCTTTTTGGATGACAGAAATACTAGGATTTAAATATTTTATATGTTTCATCTCACGTGGTGATCAAGAGCAGAGAAAATGATGTAATCAAGAGAGACTGAAAAAAAATTAAGAAACTGGAAGATGATTTCATTAGAGAAATATTTCGTCATCCCTACAACACACTGCATGCATCTCTCTCTCTTTTCTCGTCTATAGGATTCTAAAAACTTTTTTGTATAGAGGCAACTGTTAAGGTTGTAAATGGACGAGCTGATCTAATTTCTTAACCATTGTGTAGTGTTAAGTTGAATTTTCTTTGTCCCTCAATCTGAATGCGTTAAAGCTGGAAATAAATTATGAAAACTTAAGATAGCTTCATTGGTCTCCTCGCAACATCTAAAGATTATGAACAATCAAATAATCGAAGGACTCTATGTCTCAGCTTGTCTTTTGATACATTACATATTGACACAAGATAGAGAAACTTGTGCTTAAGGCATGTTATAGATTGATATTTCAAGTTTTTATTTGTTATATTAGGGGAGTATTGTTTGAGAATCGAGACCAAACAGTTGGTAAAAGAGGGAATATATCCTTCATCATCTATGTGATGTCATTTAGAATAGGTTTCACGAAGATATTGTGAGAGTGAGCTTTCTTGATGAGATTATAAATGATCAACATTTCCGTCAATCTCGGATGGAGCCAAAGATTTACTATTTTTTGGCTTTGGGGTGTGATGGAATAAAGCAAAATGACTCTTTAAACTGCTGCGCTTCTTTAAATTGTGAAGTAGCAGTTAGTCAATGCAACTTTCGACGCTCATCATGGGTCATCCAGAAAGAGTCGCGCTATGTTTTTAAACATAGGGGTCAGGCTGCGTACATCCGACCCCCCCTTACCCCGCAATGGGCGGAAGACTTTGAGGCACTGGGGTAATGTTGTTTATTATAAATGATCAACATAGAATCCAGGTCCAAAGAAATATTATGTACTCCAGTGAATGCATCAATCTAAATCAATTTTAACAGCCGACGTGCTCTCCTTATTGATATGTTTTTGTTTAGAAAAATATCATATCATTTCCCGATCCAATTAGGAGAAGTGGAGAAAGTTGTTAGAGAGTTGGATACATTTTTGGAGAGCGCGAAGCTAAAGACTTGTTGGACGTTATGTTGGAAATTTAGAATGGAAAAGAAACTGGATGTCTTTTTTCGAAGGGATTCACTGGAAGCTATCGTCTTGGTAATTAAGCATCTCTCATACTATTTATTCCCCACTTGAATTGTTTTGTTTTAATTTTTCTTTCCAAGCATTTGATTATACTTTGTACTACTATATGATTTCCTTGTTAAAACTTGGTGATGTAGAATATTATTCATTATGCTTAATCAATTTCAGTCCTACACAATCTAAGATGCCATGTTTCATTCGACCAAAATTAGAATACAGTGGTTAAAATCCAATTTGAGTTGTAATATTAAGCCATTTAGTTAGGTCGGAGGCCAAAGCTAACGTGAAATTCTAGCAGGAGTAAGAACCAAAAGCCCCAAATTCAAATAAAATCATCACACCCGGAAGCAGTAAATCCAAAAGACGAAAGAGATACATACCGAATAAAATAGAGAGCAAAGCTAAACAACCCCGATGAGAATTCAATTGTTGATGGAGGCCACTTGTCTGCTTCTAGCCGCTTCCAATAAAGAGTTTGTATTTGGGAACTATTTATGAACTAAAACTTGGCAATAAACTTGAAACATTATTTTTCAGCAAATCAACCATATTGGAGGAAGCAAGAAGTAGAATAAAGGGAAGAAATACTGGAGAAATTGTGAGTGCTTCCCGAGAAATTTGAGAGAGGGGTGATAAAAAAAAAGTCTCTAATTAAAAAACGGTGACATGTTGACCAAGACCAAGTCAAATCTTCTATTAATAAGGGGATTAATTAAATGGGGGTTGAAGTTAATTTTAAAACTTATTAAATTTTTAAAAAATACAACATATCACAAAAGGTGGGATAAAAAAGTCATTTCAAAAGGCTGACTAGGCAGTAATATTTGAAAAAGTTTACTTTTTACTTCATCCATAAGTTAAATAATTCTCTTGAGCCACCCACCATATATATTTATGCATTGCTGTGGGCTAAGCTAAAAAATATTATTTCAATGATGGCCTTCCATGGATTCACCTATATAATCCGCGGCTAAAGTTACAAAAATAAGAGCTTGAATAGCATTTGTAAATAATCCAAGGAGCATGACAGGTATAGGAACTACTAAGTGTACTAAAGAAGCAAGAACAACAACTACTAATTCATCAGCTAAGATATTCCCAAAAAGTCGAAAACTAAGTGATAAAGGTTTTGTGAAAACTTCTAAGATGTTAATGGGTAAAAGGATTGAGTTTAGTTGAGTATATTTTCCGAAATAACCTAATCCCTTTTTTGTAAGACTCTCATAGAAATATGTCACGAATGTGAGTAAAACCAAAGAAATAGTAGTATTTATATCATTCGTGGGTGCAGCTAACTCCCCATGAGGTAATTGTATGATTTTTCAAGGTACAATAATATTTTAAAAAGTTAAAATCATTTCAACTATACCAGTCAGTTACTTTTTACTTCAACTTCTTCAACACACCTTCTCTCTTTTAAAAAATTCTCTCAAGAAACGACACAAGTACTCCGCAATTACTCCACAACAACTCGAAGGTAACTCGTAATAAATTTATTATTTTTATTTTTTTCTTCTCGATTCACCATCACGCCCCTAGAGGGTACCCTAGATGTGGCTGACACTTAGAGACTATTCCTAGTCCCCAAGCGAACCACTTGGCCTTTATCACATTTATTTAATCAAATTACTCTATAAAATTAGCGGAAGACTAAGATAAAGATGGGCAAATATAATGTCTCAAAAGTATATCAAATAAATAAATAGGCTAGTAGAAATGAACTAGCTCATCAAGTCTCAACATCAATACTCAAATCTAGTCTATGAAGCCTCTATCGCTATCAATTGATGCTAATGACAGACCCATAGCTACCTCAATACAAAATAAACTAACTCAAGTCTAACTCTAGTAGCAAGATTAAAATAAAGAATGATCCTCTAAAGTAAAGGAGGCTCACCAACTCAGCTGAATGCTAAGATCCTCAATGATGCGCCTGTTGATGATCTCTAGTATCTGCCTCTGCATCATAAAATGATGCATTCAAAGCGGACATCAGTACGTGGAATGTACTAGTATGTAAAATAGCCGAATGAAATGGGAACAGTTAGAATAATATAGAAACAACATCAACTCAAATAATACTCAATTAGAATATCAAATGTCTATTTGAAACAAGAATAAGGAGTAGACAAATGACCCATCAACCAATTAAACCACATCAATCAACTCCATTTAACTCAATGAACTCAACACAACTCATCTCATCTCAACTCGACTCAACTCAGAGTAATCAAGGTGAGAACTTTCTAGGAGTTTCTCTTATTCGAAAATAATCACTTATGAGCAAGTGATCATACAACAATCCCGCTGATGTTGCCACGGACGTTCGGTACTTGGTAGGTAAGGAATGCATATGGATCCATAAGGGATTCAGACAGTCAAAATATTAAGTCCTATTATTTCAGAACAATAAGGTGAGGAGCTATCCGAATCTAATGGAACTTAATCCATAGGATGATAACTTGTCCATCTCTAAGGAAACTTAGTCTTCAAGGTGAAAACTTGTCTGAACTCTAATGGACTTAGCCCTCAAGGTGAGAAATTGTCCAAACTCTAACAAACTCGGCCTTTAAGATAGGAACTTGTTCAAACTCTAATAGACTTAGTCCACTCCTATGCTTTGCGATGTAGTTAATAAGTTTGAGTTGGACTTGCTCTTGCTCTTACTCTAACTCATTTTAGTGCTCGAAACTCCTCCTAAGACTCAATGCTCATAAGACTCATCATCTCAACTCAATTATCTCAAATTAGCCTCGTAGTGGCTCTCATTATCTCATTAACTCAAACTCTATGTTCTCTATTGCCTTCAGGGACTTTAACCCATCTTACTTAACTCAACTCTCATTTAAGAACTCAAAGACTCAGATCATCGTTTAGAAGAAGTCATTTAGACAGAATTCAAGAACTCAATTATAAAGACTCATATAATCATCAAGCTCAATTAACTCAACCTCATATTCACATCAAGATTACCATCAACATACTCAAATCATAGCTCTAGATCCATCCCTAGGTTCATTCATGCATATTTTCACATATCAATATATAGGGTTTATATAATATCTCATGAAAAGTACTTAATTCAAGAAAACAAATTTATGATGATTATCAACATATGAAAATACATATAATAGATATAATTCTCAAGAAAATAATCAAGAAAGTATTTCAAAAAACATGTATGGGGACTCATGGACTCTCAACTCCTCTATTACTATCTATGGGGCACATGGAAGAACAATATCATGCTTTTGTTTAGCCTTAAATACATGGTGTGAAGCCTTTGACAATCAATCCTCAACAATCCTCCTTGAACTCCTCAATTTTATGCTCTTCTTCTCACCTCTTTAGCCCTAGTCTTTTCAAGGACTTAGAAGGACTTCGAATGGGCTTTAAAACCATTTTTATGCTTAAAACGACCCTTTTGATCATGTTTTTGTGCCTAGGAAGGGTTTGGAAAGGTCTAGAATTCCCCTCACGAAATTCAGAAAAAGTCCATCTTGGGACATGAGATCTGCGACGTGAACAACGTCAAATTTTAGGATTTTCATCAAAAATTCTCTCAGTGAGTTTTTTAATCCCATAGAAAAATTTTAGAACAAGTTATGTGTTAGTCCGCAGCAGGTGCCCGTCGCACATCTATCGCACACTTACTTTGGAATTCGTTTTCGCATTGAAAAATTATCTTTTGATCCGGTTGCTCTAAAAATTAACCGAGATCATTTTTCTACTCAATGTTTCATGCTGATCGCAAATCTGGCCTTGAATTTGCCATCGGAGGATGGGGAGACGCGTTATGCACACATCTCTCCTCTAGGGGTATTTTGATAATTTTATCGGGTGTTACATTATCTTCCTCTTGGAACCATTTATCCTCGAATGATGAGTAGAGGTAGACATCAAGACATGAATAGACTCAAGACTTATCTCAATACTGACTCAATAACTTTGAACTCAAACTCTGGACTCCTCATCAACCTCAATAAACTCTACTCAGACTCAGGAATAGATATATCAACTAAAGAATAAACAGATCAATTTAAGTCAAGGGTAAGGACAAACCTTAACATTCTCCTCACTAGGCACGAATAAAACATCGAAACTCAATCAATCTGAATCATTTAAATGCCTAGACAATCAGTCATTTGAAATAATAAAGAAGGTCATCAACTCTTATCGAGAATGGAACCATCAAAATGTATAAGACTACATGGATAACTCTCAAAATCAGCAGCACATCTCAATTGCACTCCTTTTTCATACCCCTACACTTCATCAATTTAAGGTCATAGCTCCTATTCAAGTCTTATTCTGTTCAAGCTCAAGTTCTATAGTGCTCTTGGAAGTTGTGGGTGTTGTAGAAGATAACTTGACCTATGCGGAGGTCCTAGTGGAAATATTAGATAGATAAGTGAAGAGATTAATAAACAAAGATGTGGCATCTGTCAAAGTCCATTGGAGGAATCAACAAGTCAAAAGTTCCACTTAGGAAGTCGAAGCGGACATGAAGAAGCGATATTTGTACCTCTTTCACTCTATTCAAGCCCGAGGTAACAAATTAAATCCTATCTATAATTTCAGGTCTTAGTTTTTCAGCCCTCGTGTCATTGTTGCACGCATATATGATTATGGTAACAAGTTTTGGTGATTTTTGATGTATATGTTTGAAACTTTTGAGAATAATGTTTAAGTGCATGGATTGCATTCACATTGGGCTAAAAATTTTCTAATCACTCTTCTTACATATATTTTCTTTACATTCGGGGATGCTCTTATTATGACTACGTAATTATGAAAGACTTCCCTTAGCCCCTTATTTCCTTCTATGTTTGTTGTATGTTAATAATGAGATGGAAGTCCCAAGTCCCTAAATCATCCCCATAGCGTGAGTCATACTTATCCGCCTCTTAAACTTTATTTGTTATGTGATTCATGCAAATTCTCTTCCCTATAATATCCCCATAGCTTGAGTCCAAAGTCCCATTCCCCTTAGAATTATTTGTTGGTTGCAAGTTGTTTAATTTTGCTTTCCACAATCAAGGGTGTGCAAATGATATGCTAAGTTGTTTATTGTCTGTTCTTTTTCTTTTGTTAATTATTATTGTAAGTATTGATTCATAATATGCTTTTTTAATATTTTTATTTTTATACACAGACAAGTTATGGACGTTTTACAAGCTAGCTATTTTTTTTATGCGATATCAAGGTCTAAATTGAAGTAAGTAATATCTTTCATTTTGATTCATTGATAAAAATAAAATATATTTGATTATATAAATATAAATATAAATAAAAGTCAACTTTTACTAAGAATTTTAGTTAACTATTTAGCCAAGGCAAATCTCCATTTTTGAATAAAGAATTTTTTGTTTACAAGTAAGGCAATTTGTTTATTTGGTTGTGAACTCAGAGTAATTTTGTGTATGCTATTGCGATTTCAAGCTATATTCTTTATTAATTTTAAAGCAAATTATGTTAATGAATATAAAAACTTTAGTTTTTATTTATTGTTGAAACATATAAAGGAAATATAAAAGATATATTTCTAAGGGTTATTTTACATTGTACAAGTGAAGCCCTTTATATAGGCTAGAAGGAAGAGTATGATATTTAACTTAACCAATGTGGGATATATTTTCTTTCCCACTTCTATACAAATAACACTCCCCCTCAAGTTGGGGCGTACATGTCAAATAGACCTAACTTGTTGCAAATATAAAAAGTACGACTTCTTCTAAGAGGTTTGGTGAAGATCTCAACAAGTTGTTCTTCAGAGCGAGTATGAACTAATCGAACGTCTCCACCGCGTACTTTCTCACGAACGAAGTGTCAGTCTACTTCAATATGATTTTTTCGTTCATGGAAAACTGGATTATTTGCAATATGCATAGCAGATTGATTATCACAACAAAGAGTAGATGCTTTTGTCGTGAGTAGTCCAATTTCATATAATAACATCCGAACCCATTGTAATTCTCCGGTCACATTAGCCATGGCGCAATACTCTGCCTCCGCACTAGAGCATGAAATTATATATTGTTTCTTGCTCTTCCATAATATAAGGTTCCTGCCTAGGAAAACACAATAACCAGTAGTAGATCGATGATCCATTGAAGAGCCTGCCCAATCAGCATCTGAATATCCTATCACCTTTAATGAATCTGGATCAGAATACCCAGATAAGTGGAGATGACCTTGATTGCGAAAGATCAATCCTTGTCCAGGGGC
>JAABOM020022583.1:0-18265 GCA_011800125.2 Solanum clarkiae
GACATAAACAAGTCAATGATACAATGAATCACCAATCTCAATAGCACTCCATATAATCATAACAAGCCAGAGCATTGCGGGATGAAAATGAATGTCGTGAGATGTAATGCAATGCAATGCAATGCCAAATAGAATGATGCATGTCTGTCCTACTGATACGCACCCGCTGTAACATAGTCCGAAACCCATGGGGGACTCCTAGTCCATGCATCTGTCGCGGCGTACGACCCGACCCATCATTTGTCACGGCGTGTGACCCGGGCCTTTTATTCATAGTAACCGTCACGGCGTGTGACCCGACCCATCGATTCATAGTAACCGTCACAGTATGTGACCCGACCCATTGATTTATAGTAATTATCATGGCGTGTGACCCAACCCATCGATTTACAGTAACCATCACGGCGTGTGACCCGACCCAGCGAATCATAGTATCCTCTTTACTTCTCATTCTTTTTCACTAGGCGAAACCATTTTCCATCGGCTTTACGTTTCTTTTCTTGGATCATCAAGCAAACACATAGTAAATGCAAAATAATCATGTTCATAAAAATAAAATATGCAAGATGCTCATACAAATTCATATGTCTCAAAATCAAGAATTGGTAGCTCAATGCCATACATATTGCAATATCATCAATCACAATACCATCACAACCCTAGCCACATTTACATACTAAGTAAGTATCACTTCAACATCAATAACAAATAATCACTAATTCACATATAATAAATCTCCCTCATAAATATCACCATAGGATAATTACCCAATTCTAAATATTTCAATCCAAGCCTACATAAATCATTCTCAACACATCACACAAGAAGTACAAGATTCTATAAACTTAACAAAGGTTAAGAAATTCACTTGCCTTATATAACGTCTTGAATCACGTCAATTACAAAGACTTTCCCTTCTATGATACTCCAATTCACCAAAACCTATTCAAATAAGCATCATAATTATATAATAAATCTAACGACACTAAAATCAATTAATTCGGGTGAAAAGGGTAAAACGGTCCATAATTTCATCGCCCAAAAAATACCGTCGAAATATGAAAATTTTTTCATGAAAACATTCTCCAAGTGATAAGGAATTCAGTGGTGAAAACCATTTCAAAAATGGATGTAATTTGAGGAAGAAATCACATGTTAAAGTTTTCAAAATATATTAAAAATGCAGCAGTAAATCTGCAGATTTTACCTCAAACGAAGCAACAAAATCAGTTTCTGAAACTCCCATGATGTTCTCCTCGAAAAAATATACAATTTAGCCTTTTGAATCGCTCAAATCCGATCAAAATTGAGAGAGAAATCGTCGGTTGAAGTTTGGGAAAAGTTTGCGATCTTCTCTTCTCTTTCTTGGAGAAAATCCTCAATTTTCGCAATTCTTTTAAAGTGAAAGAGCTTGAAGGATATTGATTGAAAGAATTATCCTTGATTCTTGAAATCTTGACTTAGACTATTTAGAGCTTTTGATGAAGAACCCTAATTCTTGAAGAAGAAGAATCAAGAAATCTTTTCGTGGGATTCTTGAATTTGTTTTCTTGAAACCCTAGGTTACGATTTAAAATTCTATTAGATCTTCATGAATAGATGAAGAAATTCATGTTGTGTAGATTGAAATTCATGAAGAATAATTTACCTTGAGGAGGAACTTTGGAAGCCAATCCTAACTTGATGATTTTCTTGATGATTCTTGTGCGTTTATGTTTAGGAGAGAAGGGAAGGGGTTTTTTATTATGAAAACTAACGTTGTATAGGTTTTGGGACAATAATTAGACTCCCGTAGGTGTTAGGATAAATGTATCCTCAAATAAAAGGAAAAACAATGTCATTCCTTAACCAGTAAGGGTCTGCGACATGCTCTGGGCGCGGATTTGGACAGCTCTGCACCTCTCCACTAAAATGGTCATAACTTTCTACTACGAACTCCGATTAATGCGAAATTAGATGCGTTGGAAAGCTGATTCGAATATCTTTGATTTGATATATTATGGTTCATCCAACTAATTATTCTTTAGGATATATTATCATTTGAAGTTGACCCTTCTATCGACTCATACGAAAGCTTAGTTGCTAGAAATGCTTTGAACTTGGCTTAATGTAAATGATCCCTTATGACTCTAAATTACACCTAATATACTTTGAATACTTAGGAATTGATCTGAGAACATATATATAACTTATAAGTCATTGATTCACCTAACGTTTATAAAATCATACATTAGAACTAAGACCTTATATCGCTCCAATTCTATTCCCACACTAAGAAATTGACTATGCTCGATTAAGAATCATCAATTAAAATCCTATATCATATGAAGGATGACTCGGTCTAAGATTAAGAAAATTTGGGGTGTTACAAGGTTACTAGATATCATAGATGTCAGACCGGACCCAAATGCTGCGATACCACATACCAGAGCCATGACCAAAGATAGGAGTACTCAAGCTCCTGTTGATAGTCCTTCCCAGTCTAAAGAAGAAGGTAGTGACAAAAGTGGAAGTAGAATACAACAGATAACTCGTTCTAGAGAGGAGACTAGCTCTGAGGAAGGATCAGATGTCGAGTCCTTCATCGCACCATCTTCCTCATCAGCACCGGATGCCCATTCTAACCAGTGGTGCCTCAAGGGCATGGATGAGATCATCATAGAGGGCATGCAGCCCAAAGAGTGAGGCAGGCCTCCCCGTTCTATCTACTAAGAGCCCCGGTGATAGCAGATTGACTTAGCTATGTCCCCAATCTACAAGACACGATGATTCATTATGGGCTCATATGGTT
Organism: Solanum clarkiae; assembly: GCA_011800125.2. NCBI lineage: Eukaryota > Viridiplantae > Streptophyta > Magnoliopsida > Solanales > Solanaceae > Solanum > Solanum clarkiae. Next base: position 2,792 of record JAABOM020022583.1, read on the forward strand.
GACAAAGTCTTTTGGCTGGTACTCCTCAATTTTGGTGAGGGAGTTTTATGCGTCCTACGTAGCCACCATTTAGCGCAGTCTTCCCAAGGGGAAGAAACATCTCACTCAACCTAGGTTGATAGAGACACGAGTAAGAGGTTGGCTGGTTGACATATCTAAAGATACCATCTGTCATATGCTTTTTGGTCCCGAGTACCGTGCCCCCAGATCTACAATAGAATTTGACTACAGGTTTGGAAAGGCTAGGAACTCCTTGATTATGTAGGATCGTGAGCATCGGACCACACTTTTGAGATGGGTGTCTAGTCATATTGCAGAGTAGGGTTCGAAACCTACTTAGGTCACCATCCATATGGAGCCTATGATGAAGGCTTCGCTCACATTCCCCGCCAAGTTCAGGTGGGCTATTGTTTGTTCCCGTATCTGGTCGACTCTTGCAGACAATACTTTGACACCAGAGTAGGCAGTTTTGGTTGCCAACATCTTAGTTGGCTATGAAATAGATTGCGGATGCCTTATAGCTGAGCAAATAAATGAGTCCATATTGAAGAGGGCTAGCTCCATCCTGTTCTCGTTTTTGATGTACTGATCACGCTCAAGATACACCTTTCTTTTGAAGTCAAAGTGATCATCAAAGTAATAAACCTAACCAAGGTTAGGGTCGAATCCCATAGGGAATACAGAGACTTCACTATTGCTTCACTAATAAAAAATTTAAATATTAACTAACTCAATTCCCAAAAAGTGGGGTTGCAATGATTGATAAGAAATTATACTAAACTAACCAAAATGGAAGTCAATCAATAATAGAGAGCAACTTAGATATTTTGTTCCCCATGATTCACTAACTCAAAATCCCCAAATATCACAATTCACAACTAAAATATCGCATGCAGTGAAAATGTGCCTCGAAAGTGCCAAAATCATAATTTTCATATATCTCAAAATTCGTGCGTGATATCAAAAATCCAAATTCATATTCTTGATAGGGGGCAAATTTGAGTAGTATATGGGTCTAACCCCAATTTTAGAGCAATCGTATCAAAATTCAAAAATCCAGAATTTGCAAATTCTAGTGATGATCCGCGCGCGACCAGGGTGCGGATCAATGTTATTATTGGCCTATTATTTCATGCTTGGTGCAAGGCTTTTGGGTCTGGGTCCTATGTTATACTTAGCCATATTTCACCTTCATATCATACAAGACATTCCCCAATACTCTCTCAAACACTTAGACAAATTTGACAAATCCTATTTCGGATCACAAGGATTTCTCTGAAGCTTCAAGTTCTCATCACAATTTTCATCAAGGAATTGTCCAAAGCTACGGTATACGGGTTTCAATCATTAGGTCATTTTATCTGTGGTGCCCAATCTTCCTTTTTAGATAAAATACATGTTTCTAGGTTGATTTCACTTACGGGTCTCCTAATATAAATTTAACTATGAACTATGTTAAGGACTTGTAAAAGTGTGACTGTTTATGCATGTTTTGAGCCATGAATCTAAGATCTATAATGAGTTTTGATGAGCAGTTTCAATGTATGTTGTAAGGTTGTATTACCAAGTCTTGGTGGGTTGATTTACTTCAAGATTTCTTACATGATTTCACTCTTTAATTGCATGGTTCTACACTAGCATTACACACCCACCAAGTGTTTGATAAAATGTCCGATTTAGGATTATTGAGCTATTAATAATCTATTGCATGTCCCATGACTTGTATTACTTTACGATGATGAAATGATCTCATGAAAAGTATCTATAGTGTTGCAAGTTGGCCACACCTAGTTGAGGGGGTGCTACACCTCAATCACCATGGATGGCGAGGTGTGACCACCATCAACTAATTGAGGGTTGATACCCCAATCACCACGGATAGCGGGGTAAGACCACCATCAACCGATTGAGGGGTTGATACCTCAATCACCATGGATAGCGGGGTGAGACCATCATCAATTGATTGAGGGGTTGATACCTCAATCGCCTCTCCAAGGGGGTGGTAGGACTTGGACTTGATGGACTCTTACTACACATGTAATATGTACTATATAAATGTGTTTAACTTCAAGCATCACTCATGCATGCCATACTGCTATATGCTCATTTATTGCCTAATTATGCATTTCGATTATGTTACCTATCTCTTGTTGCATTGCATCCTACATACTTAGTACATTCAAACATACTAATGCATATTCTATGCCTACATGATGTTACCATATAGGAACTAGAGCGCCTCATGATCATCTTCATCCTCCACGTGGCTAGTACTATCTTTTTAAAGCAAGTTGGTAAGTCCTCAATTTTGGGGACAATGTCTTTGATCTTATGCTATGTATATAGACTCTCTTTCCTTTATTGTATGTTTTGACTATGAGGGTGAGCTTGGTTGCTAGTCTTGGATACTGCTATGTTCTATGTTTAGAGGTGTTGTTAGACAAGTTATGTAATTATGTTTGAGGGTGACTCTCTTTGACTTTGATGTTTTATGATATGAAAGAATTTCTTTAGCCCTTTTTACCTTAGTTCTATTCTCTTTTGTTGTCTTATTGCTTTCGCGACCAAGGATATGTAACAATATGCTAAGAGGTTTGTTTGGGATCCGTTTGGTTCCCAATTCACCGTGTCACTTCTAGGCCCTAAGCTTGGGTCGTGACAAACTTGGTATCAGGGCACTAGGTTGTTAATGGTCCTTGGCATCCAACACACAACATTGATTAGAGTCTTATTCATGGTTGTGTTATGCACCACAACTATGAATAATAGGCTATGAGACGTTTTAGGAAATGTTTGCCTTCTTCATGATCTATGTAATGCTATAGAAGTTAGGTAAGGTTTCCACTCTAACAAATATTCCTTGCTATGCTACATCATGTCTAACATAAGAAGAAGAAGAGCCCGCACTCCCTAGGAATAACCGGCTCATGGAGAGCTCCGAGATGCTCTCATTTGCTAGCTCAAGGCATGGCTAATCAAGTCAACTAAGGGGGCCAAGCCCCTCATGCTTCTACTATGGAATATCGGGTTAGGGACTTTATGAGGATGAAACCACCGAAATTCAATAAGTCTAAAGTTGATGAGGACCCTCAAGAATTTATTAATGAGGTATACAAGGTGTTGACTATCATGGGTGTTAAATCAGAAGAGAAGCTGAAGTTAGCAGCTTACCAAATCAAGGGGGTAGCCCAAATATGGTATACTCAATAGAAGGAGGAGAAGGGGAACAATGATATGATTCTTTGGGAGGAGTTTAAGGCAGCTTTCCTTAATCGGTTCTTTCCTCTTGAGCTTAGGGAGGCAAAAATAATGGAGTTTATGAATTTGAAGGAAGGATCTATGAGTGTGAGGGAGTGTTCCCTCAAGTTCAACCAACTATCTAAATATATTTCCCACTTGGTTGCCGACCCGAGGTCTAGAATGAATAAGTTTGTGATGGGTGTTTCTGATTTCGTGAATGAGGAGTGTCGAGCCACTATTTTATTAGTGACATAGACTTGTCCCACCTAATGACTCATGCCAAACAATTGGAAGGGGAGAAGTTGAGAAAGAGGAGGGGTAATGAGGCCTTCTTAGGCCTGTTTTGATGGTAAGTTCCAAGATCCCAAAGGTGGCTAGTTTTATCAAGGCAGAGGGTCTTCTTATTTTCCTAGTGACAGATTTACTAATGACTACCCAAGGCCCCAAGGAGGTGGCAGCGTGGTGCCTAGACCTATATGCCCAAGATGTGGTAGAGGCTATGATGGCCCATCCTTGGGGGACACTAATGCTTGCTATAGTTAGGGGAAGTGGGTCAAAGAAGGTTGATTATCCTCGAAATCAAAACAAGGGTAAGGATGTTCGCCCACAAGGCCAGGGTGCTAATGTGGTTCCTTTAGGGAGAGGAAGCCAACAAGGTGGTTCCCCATGGTATAATCGATTCTACGCACTCCAAGGGGGACAAGGGATTGATAAGGTACTCGATGTCGTGTCTGATAGGTTGAAAGTCTTTGATTTTGATGTGTATGCATTGATAGACCCGAGTGCCACTTTTTATTTTATTACTCCTTTTGTTGCCAAAGAGTTTCATGTTGAGCCCGAATTGTTGTGTAATCCTTAGGAGGTTTCTACTCCTACCGGTGCATCTATTGTTGCTAGAAAGGTCTGTAGAAATTATCCCATTTGCATCTTACATAAATCATTGCCTTGTGATCTTGTTGAGTTGGATATGGTCGATTTTGATGTCATCTTGGGATGGATTGGTTGCATGCATTATGCCTCTATTGATTGTAGAACCCATAGGGTCAAGTTCCAATTCCCAAATGAACCAGTTCTTGAGTGGGAGAGATGATGTTGTGGTCAAGGGTAGGTTTATCTCCTGCATTAAAGCCCAAAAGTTAATCTCTAAAGGGTGTCTTTACTATCTTGTGATGGTTAGGGATGTGGAGTCTGAAGTCCTTCCCATAGAGTCAATTCTGGTGGTTAATGAGTTCCTAGATATCTTATCTTGTGACCTTCCCAATGTTCCTTCTGAAAGGGAAATAAATTTTGGCAAAGATCTACTTTCTGGCACTCAGCCCATTTCTATTCCTCCTTACCGTACGGCCTTGGTGGAGTTGAAGGAGTTGAAGCAGAAATTGAAAGACTTATTAGAGAAGGGTTTTATAAGGCCTAGCCAATCACCTTGGGGTGCACCCGTGTTTTTTGTGAAGAATATAGATGGGTCCCTTAGAATGTGTATTGACTACCAGCAATTTAATAGAGTCAACATCAAGAATAAGTATCCTCTACCAAAGATTGATGATCTGTTTGACCAACTTCAAGGGGCTAGTCACTTCTCTAAGATTGATCCTCTGTCCGGGTATCAACAAGTGAAGGTAAGAGAGTGTGACATTCCCATGACGGCCTTCCGAACTTGGTATGGGCATTATGAATTAATGATTATATCTTTTGGGTTGACCAATGCACCAGTTATCTTCATGGATTGAATAGGGTCGTTAAACCCTACCTTGATTTGTTTGTGGTGGTTTTCATTAACAATATTTTGATCTATTCACATAGTGAGGAGGAGCATGAGAGCCATTTGAGGGTGGTGTTGCAAAACTTGAGGAAGAAAAGTTGTATGCCAAGTATGAGAAGTGTGAATTTTGGTTGAAAGAGGTTGCCTTTCTTGGTCATGTGGTGCCGAGGGATGCTATTAAGGTGGATCCTAAGAAATGGAGATGATTAGAAATTGGCCTAAACCTTTGATCCCATTGGATATTAGAAGTTTCTTGGGCTTAGCCAGTTACTACCAGAGATTTGTGAATGGGTTCTCTTCTATTGCTTTTCCCATGACTAAGTTGACTCAAAAGAAGGCTAAGTTTGTGTGGACCGATGAGTGTGAAAAGAGTTTCCAAACCATGAAGGATAATCTTGTGTCTGCTCCTATCTTGTCCCTACGGGAAGGGTTGGAAAGGTTTGTTGTGTATTGTGATGCCTCTCGGATTGGTTTGGGTTGTGTTTTGATTCAAAATGGTAAGGTGATAGCTTATGCCTCTAGGTAACATAAGGTGCATGAAAAGAATTATTCTACTCATGATCTCAAATTAGCCACTGTGGTATTTTCTTTGAAAATTTAGTGTCATTATTTGTACAGAGTGCATATTGATGTGTTTACCGATCATAAGAGTCTCCAATATGTGTTCACTCAAAAAGATCTCAACTTGAGGCAATGAAGGTGGTTGGAGCTTCTTAAGGATTATGATATGAGTGTGCATTATAATCCTGGTAAAGCTAATGTTGTTTCGAATGCTTTGAGTAGGATGTCTATGGGTAGCCTAGCTCATGTTGATGATGGGGGTAAAGAGGTGGCTAGAGAGGTCCATCGGTTGGATAGATTTGGGGTTCGGATGGAAGAGGTTGATCATGGTGGTATTGTGGTTTTTGATGGTTCAAAATCTTCCTTGGTTGATGAGGTAAAATCAAAGCAAGATCTTGACCCCTCCTCGCTAGAATTGAAGGTCTTGGTGAGAGAGGGCAAGGTGGAGGTTTTCTCCCAAGGGGGAGATGGTGCCCTTAGGTAACAAGGTAGGTTGTGCGTGCCTTGTGTGGATGACTTAAGAAAGAGGATTCTTGATGAGGCTCATAATTCTTCCAATTCTATTCACCCTGGTTCTACCAAGATGTATAGAGATTTGAGGGATGTGTTTTGGTGAGGAGATATGAAAAAAGACATTGCCAAGTTTGTATCCAATTGTCATAGTTCCCAACAAGTCAAAGCCGAACATCTAAGGCCGAGTGGCCTAATCCAATACATAGAGATTCCTACTTCAAAGTAGGAGGAAATTGCATGGATTTTGTTGTTAGATTTCCTAAGACTAGAAAGGGTTTTGATTCTATTTGGGTTTTTGTTGATAGAATGACAAAATCGGCTCATTTTCTACTGGTTAAGACTACATATGGCGCCAAAGATTATGTTAGGTTGTACATTCATAAGTTGGTTAGATTGCATGGGGTGCCCTTGTCTATCATATCAGATCATGGTGCTCAATTCACTTCTCACTTTTGGAGGTCCTTCAAAAGAGGTCATAGAACCAAGGTAAAGCTTAGTATGGCCTTTCACCCCTCAAACGGATGGCCAAGCCAAAAGAACTATCCAAACTCTTGAGGATATGCATAGAGCTTGTATTTTGGAGTTTAAGGGTATATGGAAGGATCATCTTCCATTGATTGAGTTTCCTTACAACAATAGCTATCATTCTAGCATTGGTATGGCTCCTTTTGAGGCTTTGTATGGTAGAAGTTGTAGGTCCCCGGTTGGATGGTATGAGGTAGGACAAATTTCTTTATTGGTTAGGATCTCGGCATGGAGGCTATAGAGAAGGTAAGGGTGATTAGAAAAAGGTTGAAAACAGCCCAAAGGCATCAAAAGTCCTATGCCTATGAGAGGAGAAGGGAGCTTGAATTTAATGTTTGTGATTGGGTCTATTTGAAGGTCTCAACCATGAAGGGTGTGGTGAGTTTTGGTAAGAGGATAAATTGACTCCACGATTTGTGGGTCTTTATAGGTTGTTTAGGAAGATTGGTAAAGTGGCCTACGAGTTGGAGTTTGCTAGTGAAATGGACTTAATTCATCCGATCTTTCATGTGTCCATGTTAAAAGAATGTGTAGGTGACCCGAATGCTATTGTCCCATTGGATGTTGTGGGTGGTGTTGAAGAAAACTTGACTTATGAAGAAGTTCCAGAAGAGATCCAGGATAAACAAGTGAAAATATTGAGAACAAGGATGTGGCTTCCATTAAGTTCCTTCGGAGGAATCAACAAGTCGAAAGCGCTACATGGGAGGCCGAAGCAGACATGCAAAAGTGATATCCATATCTCTTTCATTATACTCAAGCCTAAGGTACTAATTCTAAGTCATCTATGTGATTTCATGTCTCATGTATCAGCGCTTATAGCATTTTCATGCTTTCATGTTTATTTTGATAAGTTCATGTTAATTGTGACACTTATATTGAGATTTTTGAAAGTGATGTTTAAGTATAGTGTTGCATTGTCGTTTGGGATGATCTCTTCATGGTATCCTTCTTATATATGTTTCTTTGACATTCAGGGATGAATGTTCCCAAGGGAGAGATATTGAAATGACTCCAAAAAGTACCCGAAAATGTGCCTCGAAAGTGCCAAACTCGCAATTTTCATATACCTTAAAATCTGTGCATGATATCAAAAATCATACTTCATATTCTTGATCATAGGGAAAAATTGAGTGGGAAATGGGTCTAATCCTGATTTTAGAGCAACCATATCAAAAATTTAAAAATCCATAATTTGCAAATTCTAATGACGATACGCAACCCTGGCGTGACGTGACCAGGGCGATGATCAGTGTTATTTTTTGCCTGTTATTTGCTGTTCAGTCCAAGGCTTTTGAGTCTCGGGCCTAAGTCTTCCCATGTGTACAAATACCTATACTTAGCCATATTTCACCTTCATATCATACAAGACATTCTCCAATACTCTCTCAAACACTTAGGCAAATATTTCACTCAAAATTCAAGTACCAAATCTCATTCTGAATCTCAAGGATTTCACTCAAGCTTCAAGTTCTCATCTCAATCTTCATCAAGTAATTCTTCAAAGCTAAGGTATATGTGTTTCAACCATTGGGTCCTTTAGCTCATGGTGCCCAAGCTTCCTTTTTACATAAAATACATGTTTCTAAGTTGATTTTACTTATAGGTCTCCTAATATGAATTTGACTATGAACTATGTTGGGGACTTGTAAAAGTGTGAATGTTTATGTATGTTTTGAGCCATAAGTCTAAGAACTATGATGAGTTTTGATGAGGGGTTTCAATGTATTTTACAAGGTGGTATTACCAAGTATTAGTGGGTTGATTTACTTTAAGATTTCTTACTTGATTTCACTCTTTAATTGCATGGTTTTACACTAGCATTACACACCTACCAAGTGTTTGATAAAATATCTGGTATAGGGTTCTCGAGCTATTGATGATTCATTGCATGTCCTATGACTTGTATGACTTTATGATGATGAAAGAATGGTATATATGTGTTGATTTTGTGAAAAGTATCTATAGTGTTGCAAGTTGACCACACCTAGTTGAGCGGGTGCTAGACCTCAATCACAATGGATGGCGGGGTGTGACCACCATCAACCAATTGAGGGGTTGATACCCCAATCACCACGGATGGCAGGGTGAGACCACCATCAACCAATTGAAGGGTTGATACCTCAATTACCATGGATGGCGGGGTGAGACCACTATCAACCATTTGAGGGGTTGATACCTCAATCACCATGGATGGTGGGATGAGACAACCATCAACCAATTGAGGGGTTAATACCTTAATTGTCTCTTACTACACATGTAAGATGTTCTATATAAGCGTGTTTTACTTCAAGCATCACTCATGCATGCTATATTCTTATATGCTCATTTATTTCCTAATTATGCATTTAGATTATGTTACCTATCTTGCATTGCATCCTACATACTTAGTATATTCAAATGTGCTAATGCATACTCTATGCCTACATGATGTTATCATGTAGGAACCGGAGCGCCTCATGTTCATCCTCATCCTCCACGAGGCAAGTACTATCTTCGCAAAGCAAGTTGGTGACTCCTCAATTTCGGGGACAATATCTTTGATCTTATGCTATGTATATAGACTCTCTTTCCTTTATTGTATGTTTTGACTATGAGGGTGAGTCTGGTTGCTTGTCTTGGCCCAAGCTACGTTCTATGTTTAGAGGTGTTGTTTGATAAGTTATGTAATTATGCTTGAGCTTGACTCTGTTTGACTCTTTAATGTTTTATGATATGAAAGACTTCCCTTAGCCCCTTTTTCCCTTATTTCTATTATCTATTGTTGTCTTATTGCTTCCGCGACCAAGGATGTGTAGCAATATGCTAAGAGGCTTGTTTGGGGTCCCTTTGGTTCCCTATTCTCCGTGTCACATCTAAGCCATAGGTGTCAGTCGCGACAACGGTAATTTAAGTACTTCCAACCCTTTGGTTAAAGGCAAAGGTTGAAATTCACAATGGTACTTGGCCCCTCTCCATAGTGTGCTAAACTAACCATTACCTACAGTCCCAGTCAAGCTCCCCTTGGTCTAGTTCGGTTGATTAGAAAAGAACACATCATCGGATCCTATTAATCAATCTCTTTTCCTATTCATTAGCACTTGGATAGGGAAGGTATCACTAGGAGAGTTCTAATATTGGCCACCACTAGAAAACATGTAAAATGCAGAGAATTGATTAATACATGCAAATACCTATTCTAAGAATTGCAAATAATCTTGATCTATTTGGTTAGATCTTCATGGTTCCCACAACCCCATATTGTGGTTTAGCTACTCATATTTTGGAAAATAAAGAAATAATGAATAGAGAAGACATGTTTAATCACTTACCCAAAAAGATTGAAGAGCAAGAAAACCCAGTTTGTATTGAGAATCATCAGATTGAAAGATGAATTGAATCCACAATTAAATCTCTTCTCCAAAATTTAGTCTCCAAAACTAAAACCCTAAAAATACTCTAATTCTCATGCTCTCTTGTCTATGTCTGTTGTAATCTATGAAAAACTATGAAAATTATGCTTAATGACCTAATATTTATTATTTATAGTATTTAAAAATAATTCCCTAAATAAATTAGAAAAACTGGTCGGTGGCCGCTACGACTTGCAGTTACGGCTCGTACTTAGGTGTACGAGTCATAATCGGGCTTTCATGTTTAGCTTCTTGAGTGTTGGACTTCACTGTAAAGAAACAACTTCATGAGTCATTGTCTGATCTACAACTCGTATTGTCCTCTCGTAGTTCATATCTGCAGCACTTGGCCTAACACTGGAAAACACCGGGAATTTCTACGAAACCTCCCAATATGACTTGTAGAGTGAACTACGAGTCGTAAAGAGGTCTCATATCACTGAACCTCGAATATTTAGACATCTATCCAGCACTAGAAATTCCTAAGAAACCAACTCTACAACTCGTAGATAGCTCTGCGACTCATAGAGAGTCTCGTAAGTCTGTAAGAACCTAAAAAACTCGGCAATCTTCCCAAAATTGTGTGAACCTGCTTTTCCTGCAAAAACAAACACAAAAGCACATAAAAATCATAAATGTATCATTGAGAACATATAAAATCTCAAGTTTTAGGCATCAAATGTGTTGTGTTTTGACAGCACATCAACACGACCAACATAAAGTTGCTTGTCCTACAGTGACGACTCAATCGAACTAAATAACACAACAACAGACATAACAGAAATTAATGGCATATATCTCGTACAATTTAGGCTCAGGTACCCACACCAACTTTTCAAAACAAGATCAGATAGCTATTTTGGCAAAACCAAGACATAATGATGCATGTGACAATGCAACTATGACAAACAAAAGAATATCCATAATCCACAATCACTGAACAAGTCAAGTGCTAACAATGCAATGTAGATGCCCTGATGGAAAGAAGTCCCAAATAACACACTCAATGATGATTTCAAAATTAACACTAGGACTGTGCGAACACACTCATACTCACAAAGATATTCATGCACATTTACTAATACCATAGGCTTGCCCATATACTCATGACTCAGATTTTCAACTAGCTGGACTAGGATCACTCTAGGACTGTCTATGCTTGTAACGTATGATCATGGGGCTTTGGTAGGGCATTTTGGAAACATAGTGACTAAAGACCATCCTTGAACCATATTTTTCATCACTTTCACCTTACAAACTCAATCAATTTCACCTTATTTTTTATTTTTCTTAATATTCAAGCTTTTCCAAATATTTTCTTCTAATTTTTCAGCTTTTGCCTCATTTTCACAACTCATTTTCCTTTTGATATCAATCTAAGGAATCTTTTTCTTTTTCTTTCTCCCAATTCATGATTTTCTTCTTTTCTTACTCATTCCCAACTCACCACCTTATTTTTGTGATTTCACCTCTATACTGGCCACCCTCAACTTAGGCTTTTAGCCTATATTGAAGTACACAATATCTATTCCCCAAAATCAGGGCCACTTTTGGTAGCCACCCTCAACATAGGAATTTTTTCTCAGTCAAGGTCCACAATGCTCTAGGAAGACCAGGGCCAGTCTCAAGATTTATCACTTAGACAATGTTAGGCCAATTAGGTATTTCAGAAAGAATTAGCTCATATAAGGCTCAAATATTTGGAACAAGGGATTAAAAATCATTTGGTTGGTTATTTTAGGCCAAAGTGGCTAATTTAAAAAATAATGGCCTAGGATCACCTCCTAATCCATTTAATCTACAATTAAACTAAAAGTTATAGGAAAAGTTCTGAATTCACACAAAATATGCATAAATCTTGCAAAATAAGCTCCCTCACACATGACATTGCATACATTAGCAACATGAAACTGGCAGATCATGCTTCATATCTCAATTACCCTTACTCATCAAGACAAATATAACCAAACACCCAAATATGCATGGTTGCAATTTAACTACTACTCAAAATATTTTTAGTGGGTACCATTTTTAAAATCATTATATAAAACATCAAAAACAAGTTGTATGACATAAGTATAAGTACCATATGCAACAAAGATTATCTAAAACATCTTAAACATGCTGGTTCAATAAAAATTAAATGTCCACGAGGAAAAAGAACATAGGCAAGAAAACCTTGGGATAAAAATTTAGGGTAGTTATGGACCATAAGATACTCAAGCTTCACTAAGGTCCATAATTATCCACACCCCATCGAAAAAGTTGTGCACTGTCTTCAATGCACCAAATCAAGCAAAAATATAATAGTAGGGGCTAAAAATATACCTCGGCGCCTAAGCACCTATCCACCTTGGGTTGCCTCCCGAACAGCGCTTGATTTATAGTTGCGGCATGACATAGCTATTCCTCAATTGCCCAAACTTCACTTTTCAATCCATTCGGATGCTTCATAGATTGGCGAATATCAAAAACCACTTTTTCATCATTCACCCTAAAAAAAGGTCATAAAGGTTGTTGGACAGAATAACATACTTCTTTAGTTCAGCAAATTAAGCAAAGAGTTAAAGCCCTTCCATGTTTGACTCTTGCTAATTCTAATTGGAAAAAATTTATTGATACTGATGTTTCTAATAATGGTTATGGTGATATATTAAAACAGGTTAATCCTCATGATAAATGTGAATATTTGATAAGATTTTACTCTGAAAAATGGACAGAAGCCCAGAAAAAATATGCTATTGTGGCTCACGAAATGTTAATAATTGTTCAATATGTTTTAAAATTTCAAGATGATTTATATAATCAAAAGTTTTTGATAAAAACTAATGCTCAATCTGTTAAATACATGTTTGATAAAGATTTTAAGCATGATGCTTCTAAATTAATATTTGTAAGGTGGCGAGCTCAATTAGCACCTTTTGATATTAAAATATAGTATAAAAAGGGAATTTATAATTCTCTTCCTAATTTTTTGTCCAAAGAATATCTGCAATGAACTTGTTCATAAACTCTTTCAGCGATAAAACTCTGATCACCATTCTAAAGGCACTTTTATTATGTATGGACATGGAATATATTATACTTAATAAGATTATTGTCTCGATGATAACCGAAGACATGGATTTCTCTGTTTTCATTTATGAAGAAGTCAATATTGAAGGTGAAATTAGGCAACGATTCCACAACTTTGATACCTCATATTATTAGTTTTCTGACTAATAAATATTGTTATATTTGTAGTATGGATGGATCACCTCTATGGTTTACTGGACAAAGAGGACGAGGCGATAGAGGTAAAATTAAGCTTATGGGAAGATCGTCCCAAAGTAGGGAATTGTCATACGAATCCTCATCCTCAGCAAACACTAGACCAGTTATACGATTGGGAGGAAGGAATTTGATAAACTCCCCAGCATCTAGAAGAGAAGCATCTTCATCCTCATCTCCTTCTATTCACCTGGAAGATATTTCAGAAAATAGTCCATTATATGGACAATTACAAGCATATTTAGAGTCATAGAAAAAGCAAAGTCATATATTTGCTACAGTCTCTAGTCTCGACCATCTTGATGATATCAAGAACTATACAAAACTTGACAAAAAAATTATCTTCAAGCTATGGTACCATTGATTACCAGGATTTGGGGGATGGCGGTAGTTCGCTCGGCCATCCAGACTCTAAGTTATAAAAGTAAAACTTTAATATAATAGAATTTTTATAGCTTGATGATTATATGGAGGAATTCACTTTTTACCCAAGCAAGAGACCTGTCAGAACTTGATACTACTTGTGTTAAGCTCATGTGTCTAGCGGTTCTAATTGTGAAAGGGACAGCCCACTTTAAATAACAACTTAATGAATGGGTTTAATGTCACAGCTTACTAGGCGTAGTCACTAAGAAAAAACCAACACTGTAGTACTATTTTCGATTGTATCACCATCTCGGAACCAAGTCAATAAACTATAAGAAATTCTTTTATATTAAAATTGAGTCTAGATTCTTACATAATAATTATAAGAGAGAAATTAAGTATTTGACATAGACACGAATTAACATAGCTGGACATAGTCACGGCTGGGAAGGGATAATAGTATTAAATTTCAAAAGTAAAAAAAATAAAATAGTACCTTTATCACCAGAAGTTAGATGTCGGAATAGTAAAAATGATCTTTATTCAAAAGCTTGAAGACTTTACAAAGGATTTTAGAGAGAGAGAAAAATTGGAAAAATGAAACTTGAAAATTGAAACTTGAGAAGATTTTTACAAGGGAGGTCTATTTATAGAAAGAAAAAGAATCTATGCATACTATAACGGGGCCCACATACGGGTCCATGTACAGTAATTAATAATGTATCTACTGTTCTCAACAGTAAATCTACTGTAGTGGCGGCTTTCTTGTAGCACTTTATTATCAACTCATCATATAGCATATTTTTATTCTGTATTTATTTTGTTATGTCTTAGCAGAACTTGTCGATATCATCGATCTCTTTGTTTGTCAGGTCTTTATCACTTGGAATGAACTAAGAATCTTCCATATTAATACTTCCTTCGTCTGACGTATTACCTTTTTCGAACATCCCAATTGAATTTAATAAATCCTGTTTAACTTGATTCTTGTACATGGCTATTAGCTCAAGTTTGTCTTGTTCTTGATCTTATAGTGAAATTCTTCGAGCAATTCCTTTGACTGATGTATCAATCAGTGGGCTAGAAGTAGTAGTAGTAGCAGCAGCAGCAGCAGCAGTAGTATGGAATTGGTCAAGTAATACTTTTCCATATAATTTCTTTGTTGAGGGATCTATCTTCATTAACTTCCCAAAAATTATTAAAAAGTACTATATATAAACAAGGTATTTGCTCTTTGGTATAACCAAATTCTAGGATCTATTTATGAATCCATGGGATAGAGAATTCAATGAAGAAGTATATTTGGCCTAAGTTTTCTGGGAAACAAATATGATCTGCTTGGTATAACTCAATAAGTTTTGGAGAAATTTTAGCCCAATTTTTTTATAACTAGTTAAAGGCTGGAGGCAATATTTTTGTAGTTTGGACCATGGTATGACCACCAATCCAAAATCAATTGGGGATATTATCCTTGAATACATGAGAACACACCTTTATAAACCATGTGTGCTTGTGACGTTCATTATTATAGTAAAGCACCATACCAAAGGCTTCGATATAATCCCAATAAATGCAGTTTATTCTGGCCTGATTTAATATAACTAGCCTTTCAGTCATTGAATGAACACCCCAATCTTCTATAGATATAATCTGCTTTATTATCATCTTTGAAAAGTTATAAACTGTCCCACAGGTGTTATATCCTAGGAAATGTTGGAATTCTATCCTTCCTGTACTGACTAGCACATTTTCATTAAAAATATCGAGTTTTGTATGACTTACCCGGAAAATATAAATTGGCAACCAAATATAATGATGATACTAATAATAATGATACTAATAATAATG
>JAABOM020022594.1:0-18263 GCA_011800125.2 Solanum clarkiae
CCCTCTAAGTGTTTGATAAAATGTCCGGATGTGGTTTCTTGAGGAGTTGAAGGTCCAAAGCATGAGATATGATATGACTGACATTATGATGATGAAATGAGATTATGTTTATGATAAACTCTATATAAAGTATTGCATTAAACCATACCTAATCCGAGGGGACATGAGCCCAGGTAACCTAGGTGGAGGTTTGTGCTCGTCAACCATGTTAGGGGTTTGTGCTTCACCACTGTGGTGATAACATGTGATTATCACCAACCATATGAGTGGTTTGTACCATACAACTAGGGTGATGAGGTGAAACCATCATCAACCATCAAGGGGTTTGTACCTTGAAAATCTGACTTGGTCTCTTCTACAAATATGATATCCTATATGAGCACGAGTTACTTAAGCATGCTTTACTTGTGCATTGGTGATACATGCCACATTGTTATATTATGTCTATTGCTTATACGCATTTTGTCTATAATACCTAATTCTTGTTGCATTGCCTCCTACATACTTTATACATTCAAACGTACTAACCCATACTCTTACCTACATGATATCAACATGTAGGAACCAAAGCCCAAGTTGATCATCCTCCTCCATGTGGCTAGTTAGGTGATACTCAAGCTAGTTGGTGAGTCCTCCATTTCAGGGATCTTAGTCTATCTTCCCTAGTTATGTATTGAGACATCCTTCTTTATGTTCTATTTTGACTATGAGGATGAGCCCAGTTTCTTTGTCTTGGCCTCCACTCCTATCTTTGTGTTAGAGGTGTTTGTTGGATATATTATGTATCTATGGTATGAACTTTGAATTTTTTGTCTTGATTATGATGTTATGTAAGCTCTCCTCTTAGCCCTTTGTCATGCCCAGAGTCCCACTAGGGAGGACTGGCACCCGTTGCCGATGATGCTCGGGAGAACCAACCTGTATCCATGCGCTTTCTATACATATTATAAGGGATTTCTACATTAAACATGCCTTTAAGAAAATAAATAGTAATAACAAGCCAAAAGGAAATGCATATAGCTAGGCCGTTGGGGCCACAGTGTTTAAAGTATGAGACATGACCACACTTTAATTTACACAGTCTACGAAGCCTCTAGATTAAGAAAAGTATCTGATAAGGGTCGGGATAGGACCCTCCTCAACAAATTATACAATACAAAAATATAAGCTCTAGACACACAAAGCTCCCAAGCAACCTGAAGCTTGGTAACAACAGTTGGATATCTTGTACTCCTACTGGGGAGATCTACTAGCACCTGTACCTACAGCATGAAATGCAGGACCCCATAAGGGACATCAGCACGAGATAATGTACCGAATATGTAAGGTAGGAATTACTATATATGAAGCAACAACTGATATAGAACTATGCACTAATGTAGGATAAAAGACCACCTTTAGTTATACTGTGGGATCATGTACTTTATGTTCTTTTTATTACTTTACCTTTACTGTATAATTTGTATACAACATGTAATATAAATGACCAGTTGATCAGTGGTAAATCTATATTATGATCAGCCCTGGCTAGGCTTTTCCTTTAACCTCTTGGGCTACCCCCTTCCCCCATGATTGGATCGACCCTGGCTAGGTGATTCTTCCACCCTTCGGGTTACCACCCATCAATAAGCAATATACTTTGGTTTATCTTTCAATTACCTTTGGGATGATTCTTTTGTTGGTTGTAATATTGGAGCTGTAGGACTGTAGATACAACATATGACATGTAAATAATCACAAAAGACAACACCACAAAGAAAGGAGTAAGTTACACAAATAATGAAATGCATAGGAGGTAGAACAACACATGAACTTTATTTAGTAGAATGAATTTGTGTATCTTGGTATCCAAGTATGTATGCAGATTCAAAGGTGTCTATGTATGGGAGTATATGAACATGTGAAAGACTTGAAACATGATTAATAGTTATGTTAGAGTTTGTAAGTACCTTTATGTTCCAAGGAGGGATCTATGTTTCGTGCTAAACAATACGAAATCAAGCAGTATTACATACCTCGTTGTACCACCTCGCTATTATGTCGAGATAACCTTCCCATCCTCCAAATATTTATCTACAATATAGTAGGTAATAAACTAGCATTAGTAGCCAATAGATACATCTTGGCAGCCCAATCTCATAAAAAAATAACATACGGGCAGCAAGCGTATAATTGTAAACCCGAGCATATTCTTTCAACCTTTCTGCCCGTAATCATATTTTCTAATACACATTCTCATGTACATATCATGTGCAGCCTATTTTAGTGCCATAATAGTCTTACAACAACCCATAAAACATAATACACAATAATTCTACGCAACATACAAATAGGCGACATAACATTACACCCCTTCGCTACATTTTGACATCGACAATCCCGAACCTATTTCAACTACCCAAACTGTCCTCAACATATCTATACATAAAAACAGCATTAAAATAGTCTTATAATAGTACCAAAGCATTCATGAAGGACGTGAAGCAATAGCCTTCCATCCATCAGCCCACAAGTTCATACTAAGAACACAATTATGATACCCTCTAAGAACTCTCTTTTGGGGACAATAAAAGTGGTACAGAAGCCTTTATACATCATTATAGAACCAATACTCATTAATAAAAATAGCTTTCCTTCATAATCTAGCCAACTAAAAAGAGAAAATCTTCCAAATAAACAAGAAAAAATGTATAACAATCTTGGAATACATGCTGTCTAAAAATTTTCAGCATGTACCTAACCAACATAGTCTCTTGTTTTTCATGAAGAAACCTTACTAAATACACAACTATAATGACTTACCTTTACCTTCAAGGTGTACGATTCTCCAAGAACCGTAAAAGTCTGTCGTGGCTTCTTGTAAAGTCAAGAAAGAGTTGAGAGAAAACTTGGAAGACAATCTGATTTTTTTGTTCAAGTTAGAATAGATTATAGGAGCTGTTTTAAACCCTTTTTAAAGGGGAACTTTGGCTAACCAACTAAGGCATTTCTAGCCTTACTTTACTAAGCTGGTGATGCAGCTTCTTTCCCCTTTCACTTGGACCTTATTGGGTTCAAATTGGTTGGGCCTTGGCTGCCCATTTTTCCCTTTTCTTCTTACTTAATTTTGGGCATAATTAGTCAATTGGATTGTGATGTTCTTGGGCCCTTTTATTATTCATCTTGGGATGTAAGTATTTTCCATTTATGATGTTTAAGCACGGGCTAAAGTTGCACTCCTAACATGGACTTTATTCATAATCGGAATTGGACAAATTCGACGTTAGGCCTCGTCTCCATTTAGCTAGCAAATTTAAGCTAAGCAAGTAGATGACTCACCTACTAGCTTACTAAGTCCTATAAGCACCTCATTTCTCTCACTTCGGTTACAGTCGTGATCTCCTCCATTTGACTTAAAACTTATTTGCATTTGACCCTCTTCAACGTTAGACATTCATATGTCCCTCTAATTCGACATTCAAGCACTCTTAAAAATTGGTGCTAATTTGAAAAGCCATATCATGTTTCATTTGCGTAGAACTAGTTTTGTAAAATATGGGGTGTTACACCCTTTGCCCCCTATTCTTCGTCTTT
Organism: Solanum clarkiae; assembly: GCA_011800125.2. NCBI lineage: Eukaryota > Viridiplantae > Streptophyta > Magnoliopsida > Solanales > Solanaceae > Solanum > Solanum clarkiae. The sequence continues at coordinate 3,574 of JAABOM020022594.1, forward strand.
TATGTGTCTTATATGCTTCTGTGACCAATGATGTGTACTGACAAGTTAAGACACTTGTTTGGGGTTCCTTCGAGTTCCCATTCATCGTGTAACATCTAGACCCTAGGATTTGGTCATGAAAAATGCTTAGACTCGTGTGTCTAAGATGTGGTAAGGGTCATGGTGGCCCATACTTGAGGGCTACTAATGCTTGCTATAGTTGTGAGGAAGTTAGCCAAAAGATGATGGCTTGCCCTTGTTATTGGAACAAGGGTAAGGGTGTTCATCCTCAAGGCCAAGGTTCTAATGTGGTTCCTTTGGGGAGGGGAGGTCAACAAGGTGGTGCCCCAAGGTACAATCGGTTTTATGCTTTGCATGGAAGGCAAGACATTGATGAGGTGCCCGATGTCATTACCAACATGTTAAAAGTCTTTGATTTTAAAGTGTATGCATTGATAGACCTGGGTGCCACTCTTTCTTATGTTACTCCTCTTATTACTAAAAAATTTCATATTGAGCCCGAATTGTTGTGTGAGTCTTATGAGGTGTCTGCTCTTATTAGTGTATCTATTGTTTAGAAAGGTCTATAGAAATTATCCCATTTGTATTTTGCATAAAATATTACCTTGTGATCTTATTGAGTTGGATATGGTTAATTTTGATGTCATTCTTGGGATGGATTGTTGCATGCATATTATGCCTCCATTTATTGTAGAGGTTGTAGGTCAAATTCCAATTCCTAAATGAACCCGTCCTTGAGTAGGAGAGTAATGATATGGTGGTCGAGGGTAGATCCATCTCTTGCATTAAAATCCAAAGTTAATCTCTATGGGTGTCTTTATCATCTTGTGAGGATTAGGGATGTGGAGTCCAAAGTCCTTCCCATAGAGTTGGTTCCGATGGTAAATAAGTTTCTTGATATCTTTCCAAATAAGCTTCCTAGTTTTCCTCTCGAAAGGATAGTAGATTTTGTTATAGACCTCCTTCCCAATACTCAACCCATTTTTATTTCCCCTTACCGTGTGACCCCGGTGGAGTTAAAGCAGTTGAAGGAGGAATTGAGGGAATTGTTGGAGAAGGGTATTATTAGGCCTAGACAATCACATTGGGGTGCACTGGTGTTGTTTGTGAAGAAGAAGGATGGGTCTCTTAGAATGTGTATTGACTACCGGTAACTTAATAGGTTCACCATCAAGAATAAGTATCCTCTACCAAGAATTGATGATTTGTTCGAGCAACTTCAAGGGGCTAGCCACCTCCCTAATATTAATATTCAGTTCACGTATCATCAAATGAAGGTGAGGGAGTGTGATATTACTAAGACGGCCTTCCAGACTAGGTACGGGCATTATGACTTTGTTGTGATGTCCTTTGGGTTGACCAATGCACCGACTATCTCTATGGATCTTATGAATAGGGTCTTTAAACCCTATCTCGATTTATTTGTTATGGTCTTCATTGATGATATACTGATCCATTCTCATAGTGAGGACAAGCATATGGTTCATTTGAAGGTACTGCTACAAAGATTCAGGGAAGAGAAATTGTATGCTAAATATGAGAAGTATGAATTTTGGTTGAAAGAAGGTTCCTTTCTAGGTTATGGGTTTCGGGGGATGGAATTAAGGTAGACCATAAAAAGATGAAGTAATTAGAAATTGGTCTAAACCATTGACTGCATCGGATATTAGAAGGTTCTTGGGTTTAGCAGGTTATTATCGGAGGTTTGTAAATGGATTCTCTTCTATTGGTTCTCATATGACAAAGTTGATTCAAAAGAAGGCCATGTTTGTGTGGACCAATGAGTGTGAAAGGATTTTCCAAACCTTGAAGAATAAGCTTGTCTCCGCTCCTATCTCATCTCCATCGGAAGGGTTTGAAGGGTTTGTGGTGTATTATGATGCCTCTCAGATTGGTTTAGGTTTTGTTTTGATGAAAAATGATAAGGTAATAGCCTATGCTTCTAGGCAACTCAAAGTGCATGAAAAGAATTATCCTACTCATGATCTTGAATTGGCCGCCGTGGCTTTTACTTTGAAAATTTGGCATCATTATTTGTATGGGGTCCCTGTTGATGTGTTTACCGATCATAAGAGCCTCCAAAATGTGTTTACTCAAAACGATCTCAACTTGAGGCAAAGAAGGTGGTTGGAACTTCTTAAGAATTATGATATGGGTGTGCATTATCATCCTAGTTACGCTAATATTGTGGCGGATGCTTTGAGTATGGTGTCTATAGGTAGCCTAGCTTTTGTTGATGGTGGGGGAAAAGAGGTGGCTAGAGAGGTCCATCAGTTGGCTAGATTAGGGGTTAGGTTGGAAGAGGTTGATAATCGTGGCATTGTGGTTATTGATGGTTCAAAGTCTTCCTTAGTTGAGAAGGTGATAGAAAAGCAAGATTTTGATCCCTCTTTGTAAGAATTGAAGGCCTTGGTGAAAGAGGACAAGGTAGAGGTTTTCTCCCAAGAGGGAGATGGTACCCTTAGAGACCAAGGTAGGTTATGTGTGCCTTATGTTGACGGCTTGAGACATATCCTACCTTGGTGTGTAAGGGTACAATCTTCCCTTTGGGAGAAAACCTTCACCTTACCACCCTTTAGCAATGCCTTCAATTCCAAGAAGGCGGGGTAAAGATCTTTCTTATCTTTCACCTCCTCAACCAATGAAGATCTAGAGCCATCAATTATCACAACACCCCCATTATCCATCTCCTCCAACCTAACTGTCAGTCTAGCCAACCGATGGATCTCCCTTGCCACCCATTTGCTACTATCATCAACATGAGCTAGGATACCCATAGACACCTAAGTCAAAGCATCGCCCACCACATTAGCCTTACCTTGATAATGATGCACACTCATGTCATAATCCTTAAGCAGTTCTAACCACCTCCTTTGCCTCAAATGAAGATCTGTTAGTGTGAAGACATATTGGAGAATCTTATGATCGATGAACTCATTAACAAGCACCCCATACAAATAATGATACAAAATCTTTAATGCACATACCATGGCGGCTAGTTCAAGGTCATGAGTAGGATAATTTTTTTCATTCACTTTGAGTTGGCTAGAAGCATAGGCTATCACCTTCCCATTTTACATCAACACACAACCCAAACCAACCCTAGAAGCATCACAATACAGAACAAATCCTTCTAAACCTTTCGGTAGTGAAAATATAGGAGCAGAAACAAGCTTATCATTCAATGTTTGGAAACTCTTTTCACACTCATCTATCCATATAAATTTAGCCTTCTTTTGAGTCAACTTGGTCATAGGGGAAGCAATAGAAGAGAACCCATTCACGAACTTCCGTTCATAACCCGCTAAGACAAAGAAGCTCCTAATATCTGACGGGATCAATGGTCTAGGCCAATTTCTAATCACATGCATCTTTTTAGGATCCACCTTAATATCATCCCCAAGCACCACATGACCCAGAAATGCAACCTCTCTCAACCAAAGTTCATACTTCTCATATTTAGCATACAACTTCTCTTCCCTCAATCTTTGTAGCACTACCCTCAAATCATAAGACTTTAACATACCAGTGGCAACATCAGGCAACTCCTCTGCTCCCTGCCTCCCTTGAAGGGTATAGAACCGGTTGTGACGTGGAGCACTCCCTTGTTGGCTGCCTTGTGCCCTTTGATAAACATGAGCACCTTGTCCTTGAGGACGACTGTTCTTATCCATTATTGGAGCATAGGGGCAATCAAAAATTTTATTGCCTACTCTTCCACACCCATAGCAAACATTCAAATCCTTCAAGCATTAATCATCATGATTTCTTCTACACTTTGGGCATCTAGGGAGAGTCATCCTACGAACACCACCTTGGACCTCAGGGTTAGGCACCTTATCGTTACCAAATCTTTTGTTTTGAGAATTGAAGGATCCTTGGCCTTGGAATTTGTGACCTTGTTGGAAACGACCACCCTTAGCACCTTGAAAACCTCCATCATTTCAGGCGCTCTTGAACTCACCACTCTTTCTCTTCCAAAACTTCTCCTCTTCGAGTTTCTTTGCATATGTCATGAGCTGAGACAAGTGCATATCACCCACAAGCACAACAATGTGACATTCTTCATTCACTAAGTCGGGCAACGCCGATACAAAGTTGTTCATCCTTGCCCTAGAGTGGGCAACCAAGTGATGAGCATATTTTGAGATCTTGTTAAACTTAAAATAATACTCCCTCACACTCATGAAGCCTTTCTTAAGGTTCATGAAATCAATCATCTTAGTTCTCTTAATTCAATAGGGAAGAATCGGTTGAAGAAGGTTTCCTTGAACTCCTCCCATGAGTGGGATCATCATTCCTCCTCTTAAGTTTCTATTGAGTAAACCAAACTTGCGCAATACCCTTGAGTTCGTAAGTTGTAAGTTCTGCCTCATCCTCCAAACTCACCCCCATAATAGTAACAACTTTGTATATCTCATCAATGAATTATTTGGGTCCTCCTCCATCTTTGAGCCATAAAACTCCGGAGGGTTCATCCTTGTGAAATCTCTAACTGTTGAAGCCGGGATGGGAGCATAAAGAGCCTGGGCTCCTTTATTCAATTGGTTGGTCATGGCTTCTGCCAATGTGGAGATGAGATTTTGGTATTCGACATGGGTAAGCCCTTCCTCTTAGGGAGCTTGATGAGCTAGAGGGGCATGACCCTCTTTGGGTGTGGGAGCTCTTTGAGCTACTCTCCTTGGTTTCAGCATGATCTATAAGAGCGAAATCCACCTGTTAGGGAAGGAAATCTTATTTTAAATCTAAGGCACGACATAGATCAGGATGAAGTGAACCATTTCCTAAAATGCCTCATAGCACCAAATTCATGGTTGTGGCACGTTTCACAACCATGTACAGGACTATACTTGACGCAGTGTGTTTCTTTTCCATGGAACTTTTATAAACCTAGTGCTATGATACCAAGCTTGTCATAACCCAAGTGTAGGGCCTCGACATAACAACACGAATGTGGACCTGAAGGGAGTTCCAAGCAAGCCTCTTAAGCATACTTGGCATATCATTGGTTTAGCATAAACATGAAAGAGAAAGCGGCACATATCATATAGTATTTAGAGGAAATGGGACTAAGGGAAATCTTCACCATGCATAAGGATAATATGATTCAAGCTCAATACAAAACATCCATGTCCAACAACACTTCTAGTGTGAATGGAACGTGGGTCACCACCTCTCCGGGGCTAACCCTCAAAAGATAAAAAAAAGTCTAAATAGATAAGTCTTAACAAAAGCATGAAAGTGAAGTGGATGTTATCCCCGAAATAGAGGACATACTAATCGCAATCTTCAATGATCCGGCTAACCACGTGGAGAAGAAGGATAAATAGAAGCTCTGGCCCATAGGGTGAGATCATGTAGGCAAAAGTATGGGTTATTACTTGGAATGTAATAAGTATTTGGGGTGCAATGCAACATGGAACATAAGCCATAATAATCAATATGCATAATCATAATCAATCGACATCAGTTCAATATGACATATATAATCAATGCTTGAATTAAAACATGCATGAATATTATCAAACATGAATAATATATCATATATATATGGGGAAGAGACTCTAACCAACATATTAGACCAAGTGAGCTACCACTTGGAATCTCCATGTTCACATCACACTGAATAAAGGAGTGGTCTACTACCAAGGTAAACCAAACTTGACCCCACAAAGTGGAGAACTTGCCTAGATGGATCCACTAGTAAAAGCCCATTTAGGGAAATAATATAAACCTATGGTGACACATAGATAAGAGGCCAAGACCTTATATAAGGACCCCTTGGATCGAGCACCCACCTTAAGCCTTATTTCGGTTCTAAGTTTGGCCCCACAAAATACTTGAAGTACTCATAAGTTTAATCATAACATGCACAACTTGTGAGAATATAATAACATGGCATGAGTAGCTCATTCAAATGCTTTCCCCTACACATAGCGTATATCTTGTACTAGAGGGTAAAACCAATGCATATACTTGCCCCTTCTAGTTGGCATTTCATTACACATGAGGGTAGAGATTATAATATGTGTGCTCCTTCTAGTGAGAGTTAGTACATGAGGGTAAACTAGTATCATGCTTGCCCCTGCATGTAGATATTATTTACTAACAAGAGGTTAAAATATAAGGTAAGAGGTTAATATTCAACTTGCAAATCATAAAAGCTTTCCATGAGTTCAATACGTGCTTGGAAGCCCATAACTTATCATAACATACTTGTTTTCAAATTCATGCCATAATCTTTCATCAACATAAAAATCCGTTTCAAGTAAATTTAGACAAACATGGTAGGTATATGTATATGTATTTAAAATCATGCTTTTCAAGAGTATGAGACATGATAGGAGTAAAATTGACTCATTCAAGGTGATCTAAATTAACCGACCAATAATACGATATATTCTTGTTTGAGTATAATGAAAACCCCAACAATGTTTTAGCATAAATTATCACTTCCTGAAGAACACTAAATCGTAGTCATGTGCATAATGCATAATAATATTATCATAAGCAAGAGTTCAGAAATACCTATAAAATAGTCCATAAGCCCTTGTAGTTTGAGAAAAGGATTGGTTGAACTTGTGGGAAGGAATGTTCCCATAATCAAACCTGCATAGCTTGATGATAGGAGATAGAAAAACCTTGGAAGATAATGAGGGACTCGAAACCCGAGCCTACACCTTATTGCTTGAAGCCTTGAAGTAACATGAGAGTGTTTGAGAGAGTTTAGAGACATAGGATTTCATAATCAGGATGAATGAGATGTACTAGGGCTATGTAAAGTGATAAGAACATAGATGGGGTTAAAACGATGTAGTTTGGACTTACAAGAAGGAGAAAAAGTCAAATTTACCCTTATTAAAATCTTCGTCGGACGGGTCTAAGAGACCCCATCTACGATACGTAGAGCACACTATGAGCCATAGACGACCTTTTGTATAATAAGGGTCATAACATTTGCCCCTATTGTACGAGCTACGACTCATAAAACCTAACCAAGGTTAAGGTTGAATCCCACAAATAACATGGAGACTTTCCAAATCTATTCACTAATACACAATTAATGTGAAACAACACAATTTTCTGGGGGGGGGGGTGTTAAAATGATTCATATTCAATAAACAAAACTAACTAAAATGGGAGACAATCAATAAAGTAGAGCAACTTGGGTATTGTGTTCCCCATGATTCACTAACTTAACATTCCCGGATAACCCAATTCTTGATTAGTGTATAGCATGCATGATGGTAATTTAAGTTCACCAAGACCTTTGGACAAAGGTGAGAGGAGAATATCACTATGTGAGTTGGCCCATTTCCACAGTATGCATTACTAACTATTATCGAGAGTCTCAGTCAAGCTCCCCTTGGTCTAGTTCGATAGATTAGATGAGAACACATATCGAATCATATTAACCAATCTCATTTCCTGTTCATTATCATCTAAATCGGGAAGGTAACACTACGCAAGTTCTAATGTTGGCCACTACTAGAAAAGATGCACAACAAAGAAAATTGATTAATACATGTAAATACCCTTTCCAAGCTTTGCAAATTAACTGGGTCTATTTAATTAGATCTTTATGATTCCGACAACCCCAATCCATTAGTTTAGCTATTCATGCTATGCGTAGATAAAGAAATTATAAATTGAGAAAACGTAATTAATCTCTCACACAAAATAGATTGAGGAACAAGCAAACTCAATTTGTATTGAGAATCACAAGGTTGGAAGATACAATGAATCCACAAGTATATTTTTCTCTCCAATATTTAGAGTCCAAGTATAAAACCCTAAAAAGTACACTAATGACATTCTCTACTCTATTCTGATGTACTCCTTACTAAAAATAACCTCATTATCCTATTTATAGTATTTACAAACAAGTCCAAAAAAATAGAATAACTGGTCGGCGAACCCTACGACACGCAGTTACGACTCGTGACTGGATTTACGAGTCATAATCGGAGTCTCGTGTTTAGCTTCTTGAATTACTAACTTCACTGCTAAGGATCCACTTTATGAGTTATAGTCTGATCTATATTTCATATCGCCTTCTCATACAAGTCATCATCATTATCTGGTCCTTATTTGGAAATCTTCACGAAATCCCTCTATACAACTCATAAAGTGATCCATGACTCATATTTGGGTCTCGTATAGCTGAATTTTTTGGAGTTTCATTCTTTAATAGAAACCCCCACAAAACCCACTATACGACCCATAGATTGCTCTACGACTCGTATAGTGTCTCATAAGCCTTCAAAAATTGAAAAAGTCTGCATGTTTCTCTAAATGTCATGCCAACCAACTTTCCTGCAAAAACAAACACAAAAACATATAAAAACCACAAATGTCACATGGACAAAACACCAATTCCTATGTTTTAGGCAACAAAGTATTGTATTTTGATAGCACATCAACACGCTCATCTTAAAATTGTTGCTTGTCCTCAAGCGACAACTCAACCTATATAGATAATAAAGAAACACATTGACCTCAACCTAATGGCATACATCATACAATTCAAACTCAGGTACTCACACCAACGTTTTAAAACAAAATCAGGTAGCTATTTAGCAAACCAAAGCACATTGATGCATTTGACCAAACATCCATGAATAGCAAAGGAATATCAACAGTTCGCGGTCATTGAACAAGTTAAATGCTAACAATGTAATTCAAGTACACTCATAGAAAGAAGTCTCATTTTAACACTCAATGATGATTTCAATTTTAGTCTTAGGACTAAGCTGTAACACCCCACACCTTACAGTACTAGTACAATGCAAATGAAGCATGATAGGGTTTGGTTAAGTTAGCGCCAAATTTCTAAAAGTGATTGAATCTCGTGTTAATGGTCTCTATGTGCGTCTAATGCTTAAGAGGGTCAAGTGCACATTTATTTTTTGTCGAATTAAGGAGATCATGACCTTAAATAAAGTAAGAGAATTGTGGTGCTTGGAGGACTTAATAAGATAGTAGGTTAGTCACCTTGCTTAGCTTAAATTGCTAACTAAACGGAGACGAGGCCCGACGTCGAATTTGTCCAAGTCCAATTATGACTAAAGTACGTATTAAGGGTGTAAATTTTTTCCATGTTTTAGCATCATAAATGTAATAAATTTTCATTCCAATAAGGATATTAAAAAGGGCCCAAAGACACCACAACCCACTTGGCTATTTGGGCCCAAAACTAAGTAAGAGAATTTGGGAAAATGGGCAGCCCAAGCCCATCAACTTGGAGACCCATTAACGCCTAAGTGAAAGGGGCAAGGAACTGCATCACCAGCTTGGTAATGTAATACTAAAGTATCCTTAGTAAGTTGGACAAGTATCCCTTTATAAAGGGCTCAAAAACAGCTCACACAAGTCATTTTTCAACTTGAACACACAAAAATCAGATTGCTCTCTAAGTTTCCTCTTAACTTTTCTTAACTCTATAAAGCAGCTAAAAGGAACGTCTAGGGTTCTTGGAGAATCCCTATACCTTGAAGTTAGTGGTAAGTAAGTTTACACATGTATTTAGTATGGTTTTCTTATGAAAAATAAAAAGTATATGCTAGTATGTTTGTGCTGGAAATTTGAGACAACATGTATTTAGAAAGTTGTTGCATAATTGCCTTTTGTTTTAGTAACTTCTCTATGATTTGTGGGTTTCACTATGTAGAGAAGTTTATGTTCTTAATATGGTTTGAGTTATAAATGTTACCCTAAGATTGCTTCCCTGATTTTGGTTTCATTTAACCAACGCGTTTTATTGTGCTATTTTAAGTGTAATGTTGATTGGAACTTGTGGGCTGTTGGATGGAAGGTCATTGGCTCACGTCCTTTATGACTTCTTGAGTGCTGTAATAAGACTGTTTTAGGTCTATTTGCATGTGAAAATGTTGTTGGAACAGTTTGGTTGGAGTTGGGATAGGTTTGGAATTGTTGATGTTGAAATGTAGGGAATGAAGGTAAGGTTATGCTGTCCATTTTTAGGTTGTATAGAATTTTTATGTGTTGTGCTTTGGGAGCTGTTGCAAGACTGTTATGGCACTAGAACAGGCTAGACATGATGTGTACGTGTGAATGTGTGCTAGAAAATATGATTATAAGTGAAAAGATAGAAGAAATGCGTTTGCATCGCCAATTATCGGCTTGCTGCCCGGGTATTAGTTTTTATGATATTGGGCTGCCAAGAAGTATCTCTTTGCTGCTAATACTAGTCTTATTACCTACTATGTTGTAGATAAGTACTTGGAGGAAAGGAAGGTTACCTCGAGGTAGTAACAAGGTCATACAATGAGGTATGTAAGGCACTTGATTTCATATTACTTGGCATGAAATCTACATTCTTCATTGGCAGATAAAGGCACTTGCCAACTCCGACAAAACTATTAACCATGTCTCCACTCTTTGACATGTTCACATGCTTCCATACATAGTCATCTTCAAATCTGCATACATGCTTGGATACCAAGTCACATGGGTTCTTGTTACTAATCAAAGTTCACGAGTTGTTCCATTTCATACGCATTTCATTATTTGTGTAACATACTCTTTTGCATTGTCATATTTTCTTGTATGATTATCTACATGTCACATGCTGCATATACAATCCTAAAGCTCCAATATCGTGACCACTAAAAGAACCATCTCAAAGGTAATTAAAAGATAAAGTACATTGTTTATTGATGGGTGGTAGCTTGAGGGGTGGAAGAATCACCTAGCCAGGGATGATCCTATCATGAGTGATAGCCTGAGGGGTTAAGGAAGAACCTAGCAAGGGACGATCCCGATACATTATTTATTGATGGGTGGTAGCCCGAGGGGTGGAAGAATCACCTAGCTAGGGACGATCCTATTACGGGTGGTAGCCCAAGGGGTTAAGGAATAACTTAGCCAGAGACGATCCCGATATAGTTTACCATTGATCAGTTGGTCATTTGTATTATAGTTGTGCACAGATTATACAGTAATGATAAAGTGATATAAAGAACATAACATACATGATTCCAAAGTATAACTAAAGGTGGTCTCTTATCCTACACAAGTGCATAGTTTTATTTGAGTTGTTACTTCATGTGCAGTGTATCCTGCCTTACATATTTAGTACATTATCCCCTACTGACGTCCCTTACAGGGGACTTGCATTTCATGATGCAGGTACATGTGCTAGTAGATCTCCCCAGTAGGAATACAGGATATTCGGCTGCTGACACCAAGCTCCAGGTTGCTTCGGAGCATTGCATGTCTAGAGTTTATATGATTGTATTATACAGTTAGTCGAGGTAGGGCATGTCCCAACCCTTATCAGTTTCGTTTCCTTATCTAGAGGCTTTGCAGACTATGTAAATTAAAGTGTGTTCATGCCTCATGCTTTAGACACCGTGGCCCCAACGGGCTAGTCATATGCATTTCCTTTTGGCTTGTTATCACTGTTTATTTTTTTAATGGCATGTCAAATGTAGAAATCCCTTATAATACTTATAGAAAGCGCATAGTAATAGGTTGGTTCTCCTGGGCCTTATCGACAACGGGTGTCAGTTCGTCGTAATGAGACTTGGGGCGTGACAGAAGTGGTATCAGAGCGGGTCATCCTAGGGTGTCTACAAAACCCTGTCTATGTAGAATCTTGTTTATCAATGTGTTGTGCACCACATTTATAAGTAGGAGGCTATGTGGCATTTAGGAGTTGTTACTTTCTTTCCATTCTTTAGATCATGCCATAAAGTCAAGTGTAATGGGTTCATTATGTCTAATCCCTAAATTGTTTTGTACATCAAGTATGCTAGAAACAAGGAAAAACAAAGGTAAAGGGAAGGGAGTAGAAGTGGTGGTTGGTGTACCCAGCCAGGTGAGATAACGAGATGAGGATCGAGAGGAGTCTTTGTCACAGACATCTCCAACTCCTCCAGTTCCTGATGAACCCAAGAGTAGTTGAATTCCTCCAGAACCACCTATTGATTCTACCGTTCAGGATCTGAGAAATGTAGTCCAGCTATTGACTCGTATAGTTGTTGGCTAAGGTCAAAGGCAGGAAGGTCCAGTTATGGGTATAGGTGGTACAAATAGGGCAGCTGGTACGAGGATACGTGACTTCCTTAATTTGGACCCCCCAGCCTTTACTGGGTCAGATCCTAATGAAGACCCCCAAGACTTTATTCATCAGATTCAGCACACTTTAGATGTTAGAGTGGTATAGAAGTTGTCGAGTTAGTGACATATAGATTGAAGGGTGTGGCTATATTGTGGTATGAATCTTGGAAGCAATCAGAGGGCATAGATGTACATCCAACTACTTGGAAAGAATTCAAAGAGGCATTTCTTGACCATTACTTGCCATTAGAGATTCGAGAGGCCCGTGCAGATCAGTTCATGAACCTCCACCAAGGGAATATGAGCATGAGAGAGTATAGCCTCCAATTTAATTCCCTGGCAAAGTTTGCTTCTAATGTAGTTTCTACCATGGCAGATAGAGTTCATCGATATGTAGATAGGTTGGATACGTATCTGGTCAGAGACTGTACTATTGCTTCCCTGAACAAAGATATGTACATAGCAAGAATGTAGGCTTTTTCATAGAAACTGGAGGATCAGAAGCAGAGGAGAAGGACACAAGAGTTTGAAAGGGGGCAGGCCAAAAGAGCCAGATCTACAGGGCAGTTTACCCAACCCCAAGGTGAGCTTAGGCCTCAGTTTTCTAATTGACCACCTAGGCCATCATCCTCCTACTCTACAGTCAGTGCTCCACTATAATTTCAAGGGTCTCGAAGTAATCAGTTTGGTCAACGAGGTGAAGGGAAAGGTGCCCGAACAATAGGTCATTCGGCAGGCCAACCAATGATTTCAGGGAGCCTTGTAAATAATGTGGAAGGAGTCATCCAGGTATATGTCGTGTTGGATAGATATTTGCTATTGGTGTGGTGCGCGAGGGCACATGATAAGAGATTGCCCGAGGAGGCGTATGGGTGATATAGCAGAATCTACTAGGTCAGCTATTGCATCATCATCATCAGTTCCTCAGTCAAGTATGGGTCAACAGGCACCTAGGGTCCGTGGTAGAGGTGTTAGAGGGGCAGTTAGCCCTAGCGGAGTCCAGAATCGCATGTATATTTTGGGGAATCGGCAGAATTTGGAATCTTCACCTGATGTGGTCACAGGTACATTGTCTATCTATTTAGATAATCTATATGCATTAATTGAACCTGGTTCTACACTATCATACATCACTCTACTAGTTGCTAGGAAGCTTAAGAGAACACCTAAATTATTGAATAAACCATTTCAAGTGTCTACACCAACCGGTGAATCTATTATGGCTAGAAGGGTTTATTATGATTGTGTAGTAATTGTTCGTGACCATGATACATTGGCTAACCTAATTGAGTTAGAAATGGTGGAATTTGATGTTATAATGGGTATGGATTGGTTAGCTTCTTGCTATGCCACCGTGGATTGCTGAACTAAGAGAGTGTACTTCCACTTTCCAAATGAGGCAGTTCTCGAATGGGAAGGTAATGTTGGGGCACCAAAAGGGAAGTTTATCTCTTATTTTAAGGCAAGAAAGATGATACCCAAGGGGTATATATGTCATCTAGTCAGAGTGAGGGATATGGAGGCAGAATCCCCAACTTTTCAGTCAGTTCCAGTAGTGAGTGAATTTGTCGATATGTTCCCTAAAGAACTCCTAGGCTTACCTCTTGAACGAGAAATAGATTTTGGTATTGACTTACTTCCAGAAACTCAACCTATTTCTATCCCTCCATATACAATGTCCCTAGCAGAATTGTGGGAATTAAAAGAGCAGTTAAAAGACTTATTGGATAAGGCTTTCATAAGACCTAGTGTATCCCCCTGGGGTGCACCAGTGTTATTTGTACGCAAAAAGGATGGAACCTTGAGAATGTGCATTGACTATCGGCAATTGAATAGGGTAACAATTAAGAATAAATGCCCCCTCCCCAGGATTGATGATTTACTTGATCAGTTACAAAGTGCCAAATGCTTTTCAAAAATTGATTTGCAGTGTATTGCGATGCTTCAGGAGTTGTCTTAGGGTATGTATTGACACAACAATGTAGGGTAATTGCTTATGCATCCATACAGATACCACCATATGAGAGAAACTACCCAACTTACGATCTTGAGCTAGCAGCGGTTGTATTTGCTTTGAAAATATGGCGCCACTATTTGTATGGGGTTCATGTTGACATAAATACTGATCATAAAAGCCTACAATACATCTTTAAGTAGAAATACCTAAACATAAGACCGAGGAGATGGCTATAGCTAATAAAGGATTATGACATTGATATATTATACCATCCGAGGAAAGCAAATGTGGTAGCCGATGCTCTGAGTCATAAGGCAATCATGTATACCGGTGATCCAGCTATGATAAGTCAAGAAATGGCTAAGGATCTACATCAGTTAACCAGTTTGGTAGTTCTCCTTCTTGAAACTCCCAAGGAAGGGCTTATTGTGCAGAATGTTGCGGAGTCTTAATTAGCAATGGAGGTGAAAGAAAAGTAGTTCAAAGATCCTATTCTATGACAGCTTAAGGAAAAGGTGAGTTAGGGTACAGTAAAGAGATTTGACCTTGCACAAAATGGAGTACTTTACTATCAAAATAGATTATGTGTGCCTGATGTTAATGGACTAAGAAAGAGGATAATGGAAGAAGCCCATCATTCTCGATATTC
>JAABOM020022624.1:0-18261 GCA_011800125.2 Solanum clarkiae
TATATTTAAATTTGAATAGTAGTTGTACTTAAGTTGAACTTTAGTAGTGTTTAATTTAAAGTTAGATTTAATTTGGGAAACTTGAATATTTTAATGATATGTGAACTTTGAAGTCGAATATAATATAAAGTTAGGATTTCTTATGTCACCACCCAGACCTAGGGCCTAGACGTGACAAGGCGAATGGGGAACCCGAAAGGACCCCAAACAAGCCTCTTAGCATATCATTAACATCCTTAGTCGCGGAAGCAATTAAACATCAACAAGAGAACATAAAATAAGGATAAAAGGGGCAAAGGACATCTTTCATAGCTTTTAAACATACAAGAGTCAAGAGAGTCAAAGCTCAAGGCATCATTTCATAACTTGTGCAATAACACCTCTAAACTTAGAATTAAGCGGGGGCCAATACAACTTTCCGGGCTCACTCTCATAGTCAAAAGCATACAATAAAAGAAAGAGAGTCTTTGCATAACATAAAATCAAAAGATGTCATCCTCAGAGTTGAGGACTCACCAAACTTGCTTCAAAGATAGTACTAGCCACGTGGACGAGGAAGATGATGAAGTGGGACTCCAGTTTCTACATGGTAACATTATGTAGACATAGAGTATGCGTTAGCACGTTTGAATGTACTAAGTATGTAGGATGCAATGCAACAAGAGATAGACAATATAATCAAGAGGCATAATCATAAGCAAGAGATAGTATATTAGCAACATGACATGCATGAACAATGTTTGAAGTAAAACATGCTTGAAAATAATCATACATACATAACTTGTTTAACACAATAAGGTGACATGATTAGATCATCCAAATACCTTGTGCTAGAGGGTGAGGGATATAGCACAAGTCACAACCCCTTCTAGTAGATAATGAGTAATACATAAGGGTAAAGAGATAGCATAGGTCATAACCCTTACATGTAAGCATGATATGATGAATAGCATATGAGGGTGAAAAGGTAGCATAGGTCATACCCCTACATGTAAAAATGAGATAATACAAAATATTGAATTGCATATGAGGGTGAGGCGTACCATATAGTTAATAACTCCTTCATATAAGTATAAGTCATTGCATAACATCAAGTCATACATGAGGGTGAGGTATACAATATAGCTTGTAACCCCTTCATGTAGAAATTGGCCTTGTGCTAGAGGGTAAGTCATATAGCGTAGTTCATAACCCCGTCTAGTAGGCTTCACAATTCATAAGTGCATAAACCTGTGCATAAGGACTCAATAACTCATCAACATCCGAGACTTGCATAAATCATGCAATAGATCATAGAAAACTTGAGAATTCTTGACTTGACATTTTATCGAACACTTGGTGGGTGTACAGTGCTAGTTCAAAATCATGTAATTCAAGAGTGAAATCGTGTGAGAAAACTTAATGTAAATTAACCCACCAATACTTAGTAATACCATCATGTAAAGTACATTGAAACCCCTCATCAAAACTTATCATAGATCTTAGATTCATAACTCAAGATATGCCTAAATAATGAACAATTTATGAAACCCCAACATAGTTCATAGTCAAATTCATAATAAGAAGTACCCATAGATAAATCAACTTGAAAACATGTAATTTATATAAAAAGGAAGCTTGGGCACCATGGGTGAAAGGACCCAATGGTTGAAACCCACATATCTCAACTTTGGAGATTTCCTTGATGAAAATTTGAATGAGAACTTGAAGCTTGAATGAATTTTTGAGATCTGGAATGAGTTTGGGACATTTGATTTTGAGTGAAATATTTTGCTAAGTGTTAGAGAGGGTTCTGGGGGAATGTCTTGAATGATATGAGGTTGAAAAATGACTAAGTATAGGTGTTTTTACGTATAGGGAGGCTTAGGCCCAAGACCCCAAGGTCTTAGGCCGAATTGAAAAAAACTCTCAAGAAAAATACACTAGTCCGCACCCTGGCCGCGTCGCGCTAGGGGTGCGGACCCTCACTGTTTTCGTAAATTTTTGGAAATCAAACTTTTACTACAGTTGCTCTAAAATCGAGGTTATACCTATTTCCCGCTCAATTTTACCCTCTAATCACGAATATGAAGTCGGATTTTCGTTATCACACACCAATTTTGAGATATATGGAAATTGCAAATATGAGCATTTTCGAGATGCATTTTTGGGCACTTTTTGGGATCGTTTCATTGTAAGTTTGAATAAGATGTGAACTTAAAGTTAGGATATTTTAAAGTTAGGATTTCTTAAGTTTGAACTTAAAGTTAAAGTTTGGATTTCTTAAGTTGAATATGATGTGAACTTAAAGTTAGGATTTCATAAGTTTGAAGTTTAAGATTTTTTATTTAAGTAGAACTTAGATTTAATTTAATTAGAACTTGAATTTATACTATTTTAGAAGTTAAACATTATTTCTGAACTTTGAACTTGTATATAATGTAGATCTTGAACTTTAATTTAGGATTTGTTAAGATCATAGCTTTAACAATGTTTAACTTGAACTTAGATTAAAATTGGAACTTGAATTTTAAGTTGTGAACTTTAAAGTTGAATAGAATATAAAAATTGAACTTTTTAGCATTTTTTTAAGTTGAACTTAGATTTAATTTTGAACTTGAACTTTGAGATTTTAGAACTTAGTTTGAATTTCAAGTTTTGAATTTTGATTAGAGATATTTAAAACTTGAACTACAATAGTTGTATTTAAGTTGAACCATTTGGTCTCTTCGTCACCTCATACTCAACCGCGGGAGAAAAGTACTCATGGAAAAGACTATAATGTAATTAAAGAAATCATGTCTTTATATAAAAAGTAAATTTTCTAATAAATACGAGTTGGAAAGGAAACAGTACTTAATATCCTCTACTTAATGTCTATTAAGCTTCTACCTCTAACATCTATATGGTGCTACGACAGCCATGGCTACCCAACTCAATGAAAAAAATTAAAGCACTAACTCAAGCTAGATGAAAATAAAATGGAAATCCTCCGAAAAAAAGGAGATCTCACCGGTCAGCTGAATGAGAATAAATCCTCAACAAAGCACCTGTTGATAATCTTTAATACCTGCCTCTGCATCATAAAACAATGCAGTCTAAAAGGGGACATCAGTACTTGGAATGTACTAGTATGTAAAATAGCTGAGTGAAACAGAAACAGGTAGAATAATATAAAAACAACATCAACTCGAAATAACACTCAATCAGAATGTCAAATATATATCTAAAGAAAGAATAAAGAGTAAAAAAGTGACCCATCAACAATTCGAACCTCATCAATCAACTCAACTCAACTCAATGGAACTCAACGGAAATCAACTCAACTCAACTCAATGGAACTCAACTCAACTCAACTCGACTCAGAGTACTCAAGGTGGGAACTTTTAGGATTTCTCTTATCTGACAATAATCATTTATGAGCCAGTGATTGTACAACAATCATGCTGATGCTGCCACAGCCGTTCCATACTTGCAAGGTAAGGAACGAGTATGATCCACAAAGGATCTGAACTCTGCTGTCCTCTATTGTTTCAGGGACGTAAACTCGAGAGGGGACCATCAGATGTAATGGTTCCATCCTCTCCTATGCTAGGCTGGTGTAGGTATTGAGTGCAAGTGGGACTCATTCTTACTCATTTCGGTGCTCGGTACTCCTCCCAAGACTCAATGCTCATAAGACTCCTCCTCCTCATCTCTATTAGCCTCATAGAGGCACTCATTATCTCAATTAGTCTCATGGAGACTCTCCTCATCTCATTACCTCAAACTCAAGGGTCCTCTATTATTTCAGGGACTTTAACTAACTCATCTCAATGAATTCAACTCTCATTTAAAAACTCAAGACTCAGATCAATAATTATAAGAAGTCATTTAGACAGAACTCAAGAACTCAATTATGAAGACTCATAGGATCATCAAGCTCAATTAACTCAACCTTACACTCACATCAAGTGTACCGTCAACATACTCAAGTAAAAGCTCTAGACTCCAACTCTAGGTTCATTGATGCATGCTTTCACAAATTAATATACAAGATTTATATAATATCTCATAAAAAGTATTCAATTCAAGAAAGCAAGTTTATGATGACTATCAACATATGAAAATACATGTAATAGATATATTTTTTAATAAAATAATCAAGAAAGTATTTCAAGAAACATATATGAGGACTCATGGGCTCTCAACTCCCCTATTACCACCTATGGGACACATGGAAGAACAATTCCATGCTTTTGTTTATCATTACATACCTAGAAAGTCGATATTACAATCAAAATTTGATGAACACTAGCTTTCTTGGAGAAAATTCTTGATCTTGGTAGTTCTTTTAAAGTGAAAGAACTTGGAAGGACATTGGTTGAATTGAATTCTCTTTGTTTCTTGAATTCTTAAGTTAGAATCTTTAGAGTTCTTGATGAAGAACCCTAATTCTTGGAAAAGCAGAATCAAGAAATCCTTTCTTTGCATTCTTGAATTCATTTTCTTGAAACCCTAGGTTATGATTTAAAATCCTATTAGTGATTCATGAATAGATAAAGAAATTTAGGTTTGGTAGCTTAAAATTTATGAAAAATAACTTACCTTCATGATGACTCTTGAAAGCTAATCCTAAATTGATGACTTTCTTGATGATTCTTGAGTGTTTAAATTTAAGAGTGAAGGAGAGGGTGTTGATTATGAAAACTGACATTTTATGGGTTTTGGGACTTTAAATAGTTGCCAAAACATTTTAGGATAAAGTACCCTCAAAATAAAATAAAATGATGTCACTTAGCTTATTCAGTAAGGGTCCGTGTTAGGTCTATGACGCGGGGTTATCGTGGACCTTTAGACAGCTCTGCACTCCTCCACTAAAATGGTCATAACATTTTACTGCGAACTCCAATTAAGGCGAGATGGGATGCGTTGGAAAGCTAATTCAAATATCTTCGATTTGATATTATGGATCACTTAGTTTGTTATACTTTATGAGATCTGGCCATCTAAAGTTGACCCTTCTATCCACTCGTATGAAAACTTAGTCGGTAGAAATTCTTTGGACTTGGCTTGATGTAAAAGATCCCTTATAACTCTAAATCACATCTAATGTATTTTAAATACGTAGAAGTTCATCCTAGCATGTATATACAACCTAAAAGTCATTGGTCCATCTAACTTTTATAAAATCTTACAATAGAATTGCGACCTTATATTATCTTCAATTCTATTCTCACACTAAGAAATTGACTTTAACATCTATGCTCAACTAAGAATTATCAATTAAAATCCTATATCATATTAAGGATGACTCAATCTTAGCTAAAAACAATTTGGGGTATTGCATTATCTCCCCCTTGGGATCATTCACCTCAAATGATGAGTAAAGGTAGACATCAAGGCACGAATAACAATCAAAACTCTTCTCAAACTAAATCAATCAATCAAACTCTCGACTCCTCATCAATCTTAAATCATCTCTATTCGGACTCATGAATCGACACATTAACTCAAATAGACAACTCGATTCAAATCAAGAGTATAGATATTATATTATACATTCTCACCATCAGACAGGAATGGAATGTTGGAACTCAATCAATTCGAATCATTTGAACACCTTGATAATCAGTCTTTTGAACTCAGAAAGGAAGCCATCAACTCTAATCAAGAATGGGACCATCAAGATACATAAGACTCTATGGGTAACTCTCAAGCTTAGCATCTCATCTCGACTTTACTCCCCTTCATGGCACTACACCTCATCAATTAAAGTTTATAGCTCTTATTCAAATCTATACATAACCACATCTTGTTATTTCGTTTCGAGCCAATTCTAAGCCCAAAAGTATTATTCCTAAGATGATCATGCTCACACCAAGCAAATCCTCAAAACTCATGCTCTACACCTCCTTAGGGATTTTCATCTAGAGAATATTACTCCTTCGCACTGCTCTAATGTATCTACCTTGAACACTCGCTTAAAAGTCATCAATAGTCTTTTCCAATTACTCTTATGATGACATTCACACATCCAAGCCTATCACTCTAACCACTTCAACTATATCTACGGATTATCAAGCCTACTTAAACTTCTACCTCAATCATTGAATTAGCATTCACTCAAAGACACACCAACGTGCTCTTGCCTAGAGACACTCTAACCTACTCTTACCTATCTATTACACATCACGAGGTCTAATCTCTCTCTTCCTTCCTACCTCTATCCCTACATGACACAAGTTTAACACCAATTCACAATAAGAATACATTCACACCTCTTCATCTACCCTTACTCTCAGTCTACTACTATCAGCATCACAATTTAGACCTGAAGGAACTCATCATCTCCCCCTTTGGCGAAACCTCAAACTACTACCTCTCCATGCAAAATAACCATGAATACCATCAAGAACTCAAATACTCGAATACTCATTCTCAAGAATAGACTTCGAGCTCAATATATAGAATTAAAACTTTATTTGCAACATCATTATTAGGCACGAATACTATCAAGGACTTGCATACTCAAGTACGTAGAGGCTCAAAAGGAACATCATCTTAAAGATACAAACTCAACTCCATTATCATAATTCAGGAGCACTCATTCTCTCCCATCGCCTATAACTCATCTACTATTATCAAATTCCTATCAAGACTGGAAAGTAGGATCACTGGAAGAGCTTAGAACGAAAGATCATTAGCACGACTCAATCGAGAAATCTTATCTGAGGACATTAGTACTGAAGTACGGTCCCCCTCATCTATCAAGACTCACTCCGAGTTCACAGAACTATACGTAGTTAAAACTCAAGTCACATCTCATTTAACATAGGACTGGAAACTCTTGGATCCATTGGTTAAGATTAGAATTATCGAATGAAGTTATTGCTTCTCATCCTTAAAACTTGACATGAATGACGATCAATATAGTACATGGGAATAGGCCATGGACATGGTAGTCATACACCAGATGAGAATAGAGCATCACCTCAATGGAAAGAATAAGGAACGTATGATATGGCAAGGAACTGAGGTCTGATCTCGATCAACCCATCTCCATCAAACTTAAGATTTACTTAGGTTCATCACCTCCTCATCTCCCCCTTAGTTCAAAGGTCCTCTCTCTAAATTTATGAATCAATTTCCTCTACTAGGCTATAACACATAGCTCCATATGGTCCATGAATCACTATCCATAAGAATATGTGTCTTAAATTCTTCTGTTATACTATAGTCGCGTACATATGATTAGCCACTCAGACTCTCTTCAACGATATCACTCTTAGCTTCCTCTCGTCTCTATGGAATCTTTCTCTGTGTTTGCTACTCTTAATGGCTTACATAACCACTCTTCATAACTCTTACAATTTGACCTCTTCTTTTTACCTGCAAACACTTAAACTTGGTGCTCCTATAAACTCATTTGTATAAGACTTAGGCTATAATGGAAAACTCATCATATTCTATTCATAAGCCTCGGTTGACTCACTTACTAGGGATGACAAAGAATGCTTACATCAACCTACTCCACATCGACAACTCAAAAATAACTACTGTCTAGATTCTTAAAGTAGTCATAACTTAGAGCTTTATGCATCTTTACACAATCGTGGGTACATATCTCAAGCCTCTTCCTGTCTATTGAGCTATCCTCATCTCACTCGTCTTACCTACCTGCCCATAGCATCACTTCCTCACAAATTAGCATCTTCATACTGAATATACACTATGGCAAGTGTCTTAGAGCAAATCTCCAACTAAGTCTATCACTCCCATGACACTATCTTCTCTTTCACACTACTCCTCAAATTCAAGCTTAGGGTATAGTACTAACATGTGCATCACACACTTCCCTCATATTATACCAACTTGTAACTACTCGGTAAAATTTTTGGGAACTTACGTGCCACTAAAATCTCATAGCGAGTATTCAATCAAAACCGTCCCTCCTCATAACTCAGTACCACCCACATATTCATTATACCTCCTTATCTGACTAACCTCATAACTCAATGAATCTCATGAACTCTCACTTAAAAATCATAGGCCTAATTTAGATCTATCACATTGAAAACACTCTTCCCCCTATTCAACATCTACACTTCACCCTCAATAATATGGGTACTACAACACCTCAACATAAACTCCCTTCTAGTTTGAGCATGCTCTATCACATTCTAACAAATAACTCTTTCTCTATATCTCATCATGAAAAACCAAGGGTACTTACTACTCTTTCGTTAAAGCTTATGGTAATCGTCTCATTACCCTATTACTTACCTAGTAGATAACAACTCTAGTCACATGCCTCAATAAATTATCACTCTCACTATCTCATCCTTTCCTTTATCAGATTTTCTTGGAAGCATGATCGCAATTGTGTAACGCATAACGCATGAATTAAAAGAAAGCTTTTTCCATAGAGGTTAACTCCATTGCACGAATCAGAATATGAAAGAAGGGAAACTTTTCCTAATGTCCTATAGACTCCTGCTTGTGAAGCGTGGTGCACAACACATCCATAGATAAGATTCTACTAGACACTACTTCATAGACTCCCTAGGATATTTAAACTCTGTGTTCTGATACCAAGTTTGTCATGCCCCCGGAAGGTACCC
Organism: Solanum clarkiae; assembly: GCA_011800125.2. Taxonomy (NCBI): domain Eukaryota; kingdom Viridiplantae; phylum Streptophyta; class Magnoliopsida; order Solanales; family Solanaceae; genus Solanum; species Solanum clarkiae. Next base: position 8,583 of record JAABOM020022624.1, read on the forward strand.
TTTTGTAAGGACCCAGTTTCCGTACATCATTGTTGGACCTTGAGAAATCTCATTTCGGGCAAAGATTTGGACCAAGTGTGTCTCAAGAGAGACCATACGGCTACTATGTGGTCACATGAGCTATGTGGCCTCAAGTAAGACCACACTTGGCCTCGAATCTTGCATGTTGGCCTTGGGGTGGAGTTGCAAGCTAAGGCATACCTCACTGGCACCCTACATGGCCCGTGCGGAGGAGCCGTAGGGTGGCCTAGGCTATAAGCCCCCATCTTTGAAGCTAAGATTGGCCACACGACTAACCACATGGGTCATGTGGTGCTTGACAGGCCGTTTGGCCTTCTGTGAAGTCTGCGGGTGAAAAATACTCTAAGTATAGGATCACCGTCTCATAAATATTTTGCAAAATTTTCCTAAGGTTGGGAAGACGGGATCATCACACGGACCGTGTGTCTCCACACGGGCCATTTACTGGTCTGTTCGGTGGTTCGTGCAAAAAATTTCTAAGTGTTGGTCCAAGATCGAAATTTCCAGAAAATTTGTCTAGGTGTGGGTTCACGGGCAGGTAAACGGACCCTGTATCACCACATGGACTGTTTACCCTCCAGTCAAGTGACTTCCAGTAATTTTTTACTCTGATTCATTAATGGCATTTACGTAATTCTAGTTATTTTTATTGGTCTTTTGGGAATTCCTATGCTATTCTAAGGTCATCTAAAGACCTACAACCTATTTTAAGAATTCAAACTCATCTCTCATAATTTTGAACTCTCTCAAACAACTTTCAAAAGAACTCTTGAAGATTCAACTTGGGAAGCTAAGGAACTCAACTTTTCTTCAAAATTCTTTGGGGTTTCTTCATCTTAGTGAAGGTATGTGGGTTTGATCCTTGATTACCTTCCAATCAAGGAGACCCAAACTATTTTCAATCAATTTTATAATTTTCTAGCTTACTTTATATCGGGGTTTTGAACATTATAATTCCTAAAGTTCTAGTTATGCATGGGTAGTGTTTATTCGATGATTTTATGGTGATTTAAATCTTTTTATGAGGATTTACTTTGGGTTTATGGAATTACAAGTATGCATGTCCTCTTTAAGACTTGTTTATGCATAGGTGATCTTCTGTTGAATTTAAATGTGAATTTAATGGTGTATCTATTTTAATTTCACAATATATTATTGATTTTAGATCTAATCCCAATTACCCATGCCTTCTTCTATCATTCATGTCATTTACATTCATGATATTAGGCTATTTTGAGAGATTATGTTATGAGTTAAGCCCAATTATGTTCTATGATATGATTTTGATAAAACATTGGATATGACAAGAATGGATCACATATATGTCTATTGATTATGGTTGTTTGAGCATTTTGGGTACTTGCACCATTCTGTATATGAATGAACTATTCCTATGCATGAGTATATTGATTATGAAATTACTTTTGGCCTTTAAGCCCACTCGCGCATTGAAATGTTTTCATAATACTTGTATCTCTTGAAAACATGTATAATTACGTATATTATAAGTATTCTTTTAGGATGATGCCTTAAACACCGATGGATGGGGGGTTCTCTCTCTATCCTCGAACTATGCGTGTAGCATAGGTTCCTTTTCGAAATGGGACGCCCGTAAGGAAAGATGCCTCTGAAATGGGGTTGCCCATAAGGAGAAGAAATGATAGGATATGTTTTGATTTGAAAATCCTATCCGAAATAGGAGGCCCGTAAGAAAGGTTACTTCATACGAAATGGGAGGCCCGTAAGGTCAAACATGGTTTACCCTTGGCAAGTAAACTACCTCTGTACCATTAAGGGGTAATCATCAGGTTTCCAAGTAATAGCTTGCTTGTTCTTACTTATGTCGGTGGAGGTTACATCCCCTCTATGTATAAGTATCATTGGCATTTCATACATCATTGTCTTCATGATATCTTGTTGTACTATATTCTTTGTTATATTCCACTTCGATATTATGTGCGCTTGTCATCTAACATTGAAGTGTAGGATTTGGTAAGTTCATGCATTGCATCCCGCATACTTAGTACATTCAAATATACTAACGCACACTCTTGCCTACATGTTTCACCAGGTAGGGACCGAGGACTTTGATCATCCATCGTTCGACACTTAGCTCGGGTTCCAAGCTTGCTTGTAGTGGTGACTCCTATCTTCCACGGACGAACCACCATCTATCTACCTATGTTACTCATTTCTCTTTATGTATTTTAGGGTGAGCTCGGGGTATGTCTTGGCCCCCGACCCATCTATGTAGAGGTATTGTTAGACACCTTGTAAACCTCTTTACGCTATATGCTATGGTTATGATTAAGCTTATGTTATGTATTTGGTTATCTTTGACTATTGTTATGTGACTTGATAATATGTTTGATGGAAAGATCCTAAGTCCCGAATTGCCCATGTAGAGTGAGTCCTACGTACCCGCCCCTTAGTATTCATGTGCTATGTGATTTGTGAACTCATTTTAACCCCTTTCCTTATGATTCCCCCATAGCGTGAGTCCTACTTTCGCATCCCTTAGAACTATGTGTTGGTTGTTGGACACGCTTCCAAATCGATGATGCGAGTTTTGGTATCTTGAGGCTTGTCTGGCGATTCTTGGGTTCCCATTCACCGTGTCACATCTAGGCCCTAGGTTTGGGGTCGTGAGAAATATGGTATCATAACCCTAGGTTTGTAAATGATCCTCACAGTCTTGCATACTGCATCAAGTAGAGTCCTAATCATGGGTGTGAAGTGCACCATGCCTATGAGTAGGAGGCTATGGCGACGTTTTAGGAATTGTGTCACTTCTTCAAGTCTTATGTCATGCTATGAATAGTTGAATTACATCTTGACCTTGAATAGTATCCTTGTTCTATTTCAGAAGATGCCTTGTTATCACGACCTGAACCTAGGGCCTAGACGTAACACGGCGAATGGGGAAGTCGAAGGGACCACAAACAAGCCTCTTAGCATATCATTACACATCGTTGCTCGCGGAAGCAATTGCACAAAATCAAGAGATAGAAAAAAGGTGAAAACGGGGCTAAGGGACATAGTTGATACCATAGAAACATAGAAAGTCAAAGTATAAGATTAATACATCATAATGTTCTAACAATACCTCTAATACGTAGATAGGAGCAAGGGCGAAGACAATCTCCGGGCTGACCCTCATAGTCATAAGTTTCCACGTAAGAGTCAATACATAACATAAATTCAAAGAAACACTCCTCAAAGTTGAGGACTTACCAACTGAAACGACCCCAAAGGTGCCCAAAAATGTGCCTTGGAAGTACCTAGAATTGTAAATTCCATATATCTCAAAATCCGTGAGTGATATTGAAAATCCAACTTCATATTCTTTTTCAAGGGGAAAAATTGAGTGGGTAATGGGTCTAAACTTCTTTTAAAGTGACCGAATCACAATTTTAATTTTACAAAAATGCAATTTCCAGAGAGGGTTCACGCCCCTGGCGCGATGCGCCTTGGGCGCGCCCCAGTGTTATTTTTCCCCAATTTTTGTTACTCCATCCAAGGATTTTGGGTCTTAGGCCTAAGTCTTCCCATACATGAAAATAGCTATACTTAGCCATATTTCAAAACTATATCATACTAGACATTCCCCAATACTCTCTCAAACACTTAGGAAAATATTTCACCCAAAATTCAAGTACTAAATCTCTTTTTGGATCTTAAGGAAATCACTCAAGCTTCAAGTCTCCATTCCAATCTTGATCAAGAAATTCTCCAAAGTTAAGGTATGTAGGTTTCAACTATTTTACCTAAATTATATGTTTCCAAGTTGATTTTACTTATGGGTCTTCTATTATGAATTTGACTATGAATTATGTTGGGGTTTTATAAAAAGTGTGATTGTTTATACATGTTTTGAGCTATGACTATGAAGAGTCTCGATGAGGGGTTTTAATGTATCTTACAAGGTAGTATTACCAAGTATTGGTGGGTTGATTTACTTCAATATTTCTTGCATAATTTCACTCTTTAATTGAATGGTTTTACACTAGCATTACACAACCACCAAGTATTTGATAAAACGTGTGGTTTAGGGTTCTTGAGCTATTGATGATCCATTCCAGGACCTATGACTTGAATGACTTTATGATTATAAAAGGAATATGTATATGTGTTGATTTCATGAAATATATCTACTGTGTTGCAAGTTGACCATACCTAGTTGAGGTGTGCTAGATCTCAATCACCATGGATGGCAGCGTGTAACCACCATTAACCAATTGAGGGGTTGATACCTCAATCACCAAATTGTACATTCATGAGTTGGTTAGATTGCATGGGGTGCCTTTGTCTGTCATATCAGATCGTGGTACTCAATTCACTTCTCACTTTTGGAGGTCCTTCCAAAGAAGTCTTGGAACCAAGGTAAAGCTTAGTACAACCTTTTACCCTCAAATGGATGGCCAAGCCGAAAGAACTATCCAAACTCTTGAGGGTATGCTTAGGGCTTGTGTTTTAGAGCTTAAGGGTAATTAGGATAATCATCTTCCATTGATTTAGTTTGCTTATAATAACACCTATGATTCTAGCATTGGTATGGCTCCTTTTGAGGCCCTCTATGGTATGCTTTATAGATCACTGTTGGGTGGTTTAAATTGGGAGTAGTGGCAATGTTGGGTCCAGATCTGGTTATGGAGGCTATGGAGAAGGTAAGGTTGATTATATAAAGATTGAAAATATCCCAAAGTCGTCAAAAGTCCTATGCGATGTGAGAAGAAGAGACCTTGAATTTAAAGTTGGTAATTGGGTCTATTTGAAGGTTTCATCCATGAAGGGTGTGGTTCGTTTTGGTAAGAAGGGTAACTTGAGTCCAAGAGATAGGTGTGGTTCATTTTGGTAAGAAGAGTAAATTAAGTCCAAGATTTGTGGGTCCTTATAGGGTGATGAGGAGGATTGTTAAGGTGTCCTATGAGTTAGAGTTGCCTAGTGAAATGAATTTGGTTCGTCCAGTCATCCATGTGTCTATGTTGAGGAAGTGTGTGGGTGATCCGAATGCTATTATCCCGTTGGATGTTGTGGGTGTTGTTGAAGATAACTTGACTTATGAAGAAGTTCTAGTAGTGATTTTTGATAGACAAGTGAAGAAGTTAAGGAACAAGGATGTGATTTCCGTTAAGGTCCTTAGGCGGAATCAACTAGTCGAAAGTGCTTCATGGGAGGCCGAGGCGGACATGCAAAAGCGATATACCTATCTCTTCCATTCTATTCAAGCTTAAGATACTAATTCTAAGTTTCTATGTGACTTCATGTCTTATATCTTAGCCTTATATCATTTGTATGCATTTATGTTTATGTTGACAAGTTTTATTTTTACACTTATGATTGAGATTTTGAAAATGGTTTTTAAGTGTGTTGATGCATTCTTGTTGAGGCTGATTTCTTCATGATTACTCTTCTTATGTATTCTTCTTTGAGATTTGGGGATGAATGTTCCCAAAGGAGAGATATTGAAATGACCTCAAAAAGTACCCGAAAATGTGTCTCGAAAGTACCCGGAATTGTAAATGCCATATATCTCAAAATTCATGCATGATATCAAAAATTCAACTTTGTATTCTTGATAAAGGGGAAAATTGAGTGAGAAATGGGTCTAACCCCAATTTTAGAGCAACCAAATCAAAATTTTAATTTTCCAAAAATGTAATTACCAGAGAGGGTTTGTGCCCCTGGCGAGACCCGCCTTGGGCGCGCCGCGCCCCATTGTTATTTTTGTCCAGTTTTTTTTTACTCGGTCCAAGGCTTTTGGATCTTGGGCCTAAGTCTTCCCATACATGAAAATACCTATACTTAGCCATATTTCAACACCATATCATACTAGTCATTCCGCAATATTCTCTCAAACACTTAGACAAATATTTCACCCAAAAAATTCAAGTGCCAATTCTCTTTCCGGATCTTAAGGAAATCACTCAAGCTTCAAGTCTCCATTCCAATATTCATCAAGAAATTCTCCAAAGTCAAGGTATGTGGGTTTCAGCTATTGGGTCATTTTACCATGGCGCCCAAGCTTCTTTTTTACATAAATTAAATGTTTCTAAGTTGCTTTTACTTATGGGTTTTCTATTATGAATTTGTCTATGAATTATGTTGGGATTTTGTAAAAAGTGTGACTGTTTATACATATTTTGAGCTATGAATCTAAGATTTATGATGAGTCTCAATGAGGTATTTTAATGTATCCTTCAAGGTGGTATTACCAAGTATTAGTGGGTTGATTTATTTCAAGATTTGTTGCATGATTTCACTCTTTAATTGTGTGGTTTTACACTAGCATTACACACCCACCAAAAGTTTGATAAAATGTTCGATTTAGGGTTCTTGAGCTATTGATAATCCATTGCATGACCTATGATTTGAATGACTTTATGATGATGTAAGGATGGTGTATATATGTTGATTTCATGAAATATATCTATTGTGTTGCAAGTTGACCACACCTAGTTGAGGGGTTGCTAGACCTCAATCACCATGGATGGCTGGGTGTAACCACCATCAACCAATTGAGGGGTTGATATCTCAATCACCATGGATGCTTAACCACCATCAACCAATTGAGGGGTTGATACCTCAATCACCATAGATGGCAGGGTGTGATAATCCATCATAATATTGGTCTCTTACTACACATGTAATATGTTCTATATAAGCATGTTTTACCTCAAGTATCATTCATGCATGCCATATTGCTATATGCTTATTCATTGCCTTATTATGCATTTTGATTATGTTGCCTATCTATTGTTGCATTGCATCCTACATACGCAGTACATTCAAATGTACTAACGCATACTCTATGCCTACATGATGTTACTATTAGGAACCAGAGCGCCTCACAATAATTATGATTCTCCACGTGGCTATTACTATCTTCTCAAACCAAGTTGGTGAGTCCTCAATTTCAAGGACAATGCCTTTGATCTTATGCTATGTATATAGACTCTCTTTCCTTTATTATATGTTTGACTATGAGGGTGAGGCCGATTGCTTGTCTTGTCCCCCGCTAAGTTCTATGTTTAGAGGCGTTGTTGGACAAGTTATGTAATGATGCTATAAGCTTGACTTTGTTTGATTCTCTTGATGTCTTATGAAATGAAGGACTTCCCTTAGCCCCTATGCCATTATTTCTATTCTTTTATTATTGTTTAATTGCTTCTGCGACCAAGGATGTGTGATATATGTTAAGAGATTGATTGGGGTCCCTTCGGGTTCCCTATTCACCGTGTCACGTCTAGGACCTAAGCTTGGGTTGTGACACCAATGTGCTTTGAAAGATAGTACTAGCCACGTGGAGGAGGAAGATGATCAAGTGGAGCTCTGATTCCTACATGGTGACATCATGTAGGCATCGAGTATGCGTTAGCACATTTGAATGCACTAAGTATATGGGATACAATGCAACGAGAGATATATAACATAAATGAAATGCTTAATTAGGCAATGAATGAGCATATAACAATATGACATGTATGAATGATACTTGAAGTAAAACATGCTTATATAGAACATATTACATGTGTAGGAAGAGAATATGAATTGGTTAATGGATTTACACCCCTCAATTTTGTTGATGGATGTACCACCCCCATCTAAGGTGATTGAGGTATCAGCCCCTCAATTTGGTTGATGGTTGTCACACCCTATCATCCATGGTGATTGAGGTATCAACCCCTCAATTGGTTAGGGTCAACTTGCAACACTATAGACATCTTTCATGAAATAAACAAAAATATACATTCCTTTCATCATCATAAAGTCATTCAACTCATAAGCCATGTATTAGATCTTCAATAACTCAAAAAGCCATAACCGGACATTTTATCAAACACTTGGCAGGTGTATAATACTAGTATAAAACCATGCAATTCAAGAGTGAAATCATGCAAGAAAATTTGAAGTAAATCAACCCACAAATACATGGTAAAACCCTTATGTGAAACACATCGAAAACCCTTGTCAAATATCATAGTAGGCCATAGTTCCATAACTTATAAACATGCATAGTCAAAATAGATAAATAAGTAAACATGTGTTTTGAATCAAGCTTTCGTGAAACCCCAATGTAGTGTATGTTCATAATCACTAATGACTAATACCCATAAGCAATACAATCTTGGAAATATGTAATTTTCATAAAAGGGAAGATTGGGCACCATGGGTGAAAAGACCCAATGATTGAAACTCATATACCTTAGACCTTGAGTTTCTTGATATTGATCTGAGAAAGAATTGAAGCTTCAAATGGGGTGTTGGAGTCCAAAATTTGTACTTGAGTTCCCTTGAATTTGTATTGGGGTATTTGTAGAGGCTTTGAGAGAATTTGAGAGTGTATTGAAGTTGAGGGGAAAGACTTTGATCTTTTTGAATAGAGTTTAGGTCTTTTGGGGAGCTTAAGATAGCATTGGAAATCTAAAAAGGTCATTAGAATAGATTAAATTTATGAAAATGCCATTAGTGAATGAATGGAAAAATTGGCAAAAGGGTGTCCCACTGAGGCCCACACGGGTCGTGTGGCACTCCACAGGTCGTTTGGAGTGCCCACGATGAAACTTGGTCAAAAATTGGATGTTGGGATACTTTAGAAAAATCACGTTTCGTCACTTTGACTGGAGCCTCCACAGGTAGTTGATTCTACACGGTCTGTGTACTGGCCCGTGGAGTTACACTTGGTGAGAAAAATGTGTCCAAGAGGCTAGACGGTTTGTGAAGTTTGTCACGACCCATGAGGATGGCCATGGCACCATACTTAGTCAAAAAAACTTCCTCCCATGCATACCTTGCGTCATTGTACACCTCCATGACCAACCACATGGTCAGTGGCAAGCCACACGGTCCATGCTAGTGGTCGTGCTACATCCCTTAGGCCAAAAATGGCCTTTTCCAGCTCAAGACAAACCACATAGCTCGTCGAAAGCCTCACTGACCATCAAAGTGCTCGTGTGACATCACTGCATGGGAGGGTCTCACATAAATGGTCGTAACTCCTTCATCCGAACTTGAAATGAGGTGAAACTACGTGCATTGGAAAGCTAACTCAAAGAGCTTTCATTTGACAAGTCATGGGGCATCCAGTTCTTTGTATGCTAAAAGTTGTGTTAATTTAAATTTGTCCCTTACATTAACCAACACCTTAAACTCAATTCGTAGGGAAGTCTCAAACTCGTCTAAGTGCTAGAAGTCTCCCATGATCCTAATACACTCCCAACCTAACCAAATGAGGTTTTAAACCTGATATATAAGAGCATGGAGTTACGAGGTGTCAGAATATCTTTCCCTTGGGAACATTCGTCCTCGAATGTGGGAAGACAAGGCTTGAAGGGCTAGATTTAGAACACGAAACTCCCAACCATGGGATTCAATGCATATCTTATCATTTGAAAGTCATGAAGTAGTTAAAACTCATGCCAAAATGTGTTTAAATTATTCAAAAACATCACATAAATCATTTTAATGCACATCTAAGCATGTCATGCCATGAAACTCAAGAATTGGAAGGATTAGGACTGCTTGGGAAAAGAAAGAACCTAGTGCCTTAGGCTTAGGTAGAATGGAAACAAATAGGGATGTCGCTTCATCATGTTTGCCTTGGTTTCTCATATAGCAATTTCAACTTGTTGATTCCTCCAAAGGACTAGACGGAAGC